>NW_023613884.1:0-47835 GCF_013339725.1 Rhipicephalus microplus
ATACGAACTGTGTCGAAACTTTCCCGAAGAAGGAAAAGCAAAGAGTATAAACATTGTGAGAGCTATCTTAAGACGAGGCCGAGCAAATACAAAAACATAACAGTGGACTGTGCAAAACATCAAGATCATGAAAGTTAACATTATATAGACTTTGTAAACTATGAGTCTTAGAGTTTTAAAAGAAAATGGCAGGTACATGAAGTTGTCAATTTTCTCTGGTTCACTTACGCGGAATACGAAAATTCACACAATTAGAAGCAAAGGGCAAGATATCGTAGGGTGAACTAGTTTGTGAAGAAATAACAGGTCAATGCGATTCCGCGGGCAGTAAAGTGATGCTAATGATAATAATCTGGCAGTGTTAGAACGAGATCCAGAGTCATTTCTAGCAGAACGATGGCTGTAAATGCTCATGAATGTTTCCGGACTCGCTCATTGACGTAGCTGCCAGATTTAGTGACGCCATAGCAGTTCACAGATGCATACTCGAATTGAGGAAGACATATTGTCGTGTACAATGTGTGGAAGGCTGTAGGAGCACTCAGTTTTCGTGCGATTATGCAAACACAGCCGAGAGAACGAAGGCATTGCGTGGCAGCAAATTTAGTCTGGGCAGAAAAAAAATGCATGCTATCATAAAGAACGCCAAGATGACTAAACCCACAAACCTTACATAACTAGACGGTATAAACAAAGCTTGGAAGTGACACGATTGATGCTTTGCGAGATATACTCATAAACTTGGTCTTTTAGGTATTCATGGAAATGTTATTGTTGCCACACCATTCAGAGAAAGAACACAAATATGGCTGCAGCAAGCAGCATTCGCTAACTAAATAAATTTTTAAATATCTTCATATCGTCGGCGCACAAGAGAAAAAGAAGAATCACGAATTGCAAAAGAAACACTGTTAACGTAAATTAAATATAAGAGTGGGCCTACTACCGACCCTTAATTGACACCCCTACTACGGAGGAGGAAAGTTTAAGCGGAAGGACAGGGTGGTTAGCCAGTTCTTAGACCGACTGGCTCCCTGTGCTGGGGAAAGGGGTGAGGGTAATAAAAGTGATAAAAATCGTTGCGAAGAGAGAGAGAGACAGAGAGAGAGGGAGAGACAGAGAGAGAGAGAAATTAGAAAAAAATAGCGACAGTGGAAAGGCAACATCAAAGAGACTAACTTTCTACAAGGAGGACGTATGGCCATTTAGGACACATAACATCATTTATTAGGCAAATAGCTGTGAACAACAACAACCACAATATTATTATTATTATTATTATTATTAAAATTATATTATTATTATTACTATTATCGAACAGTGCTTCGAAACAAAATCTTTGACCAACCAATTAATAAAGAAATAAAGGAAAAAAATGTCACAGACACCGAGCTGCCTTGCAAGTCGCACTGGGCAAAAGCGAGCGTGCCCCCCTCCCTGCACGAACAGTGGTGGCTCAGTCTCTCTTCTTACACTGGAAAGTTGAACTCAGCAAAAGCTAACGAATAAAGTGCAACGAAAATAACGTAAATATACAAGACTTCGTATTACCCCCGCCTTTGGCGTGGTGAGTCCCCCAGATGCAGCCATCCTCTCGAATGCGATTTTCTCGGCGGCGTGGCATCCGTAGAAAGGCGAGGATGAATGCAATGGAGATTTCTGAGTGGAGGGGGGAGAGCTTAGGAGCAAATGATAGGGCTCTTCCTACATTTTCTTGTCCCGTCCCAAAGGAACAGAAGACGCCTATGACACTAGAAAGTTTCTATATAGCTTCAAACTTGGGACCAAGCTTGTAAACGCGCCCGCCTCTCTCTAAGCGAGCAACCAAAGCAACAGACTTAAAATCACCGAAGTTTCTCGCCTTCAGCTATAAGCGAACGCTCGCCGAGCCTTCCGAAATTGAAGCTGACGAATAATATAAATAGAAATGAAATAATAATGACACCAGTGTTCGGTTACAGCTGGCTAAACCATTGTTAAGCTGGAAGATAGCCAGCGAGTTCGCGTGAACTCTTTCAAATGCACCACGAATGCCTGAACTTTTTCGATGCGAAAAAGACCGAGAGAAAGATGCTGCACGCAGAGGCGTCCAAGATAAAGTAATAAAGTCATGCCTCGTACTCAAGTACTCAAGTTTTTTAACCTAAATATACTAAATTGATCACAATGAGATTCAAGCTATTTTTATGA
The DNA here is from genome assembly GCF_013339725.1 of Rhipicephalus microplus. Lineage (NCBI taxonomy): Eukaryota > Metazoa > Arthropoda > Arachnida > Ixodida > Ixodidae > Rhipicephalus > Rhipicephalus microplus. The sequence continues at coordinate 2,191 of NW_023613884.1, forward strand.
TATGTATTTGTCATTTTATTGACACATTGCTTCTTTTTTTCACTAATGACTATCTTCAACCTAACGCCATGTTCAGTACTATTCTTCATAGCGGGGTATGAAAGTGGTAATAAGCATCACCTTCATCAAACATTTTTTTTTTGTTCTATCAGCTAAACAGATGTAATACATTTTACTTAAGACGCTTAGCTCAAAGTACAACTAATTTGTTCACCACAACGGTCCTAGCATACATTTTAGACATTTCTATGCCAAGAAAACCGCACAAATTTTTTGATATTTCGACAAATTAGCTCTTTGCATAGAAGCATTTTGCAGTTTTGTTCAGTTTTAAAAGTATTTCTAGATGCCTCTGTGGCTCTCTGAGACAAGGCATTTCAAAGCGTAGCAAATAACATCGACCTATCTATCTATCTATCTATCTATCTATCTATCTATATCTATATCTATCTATCTATCTATCTATCTATCTATCTATCATCTATCTATCTATCTATCTATATGCTGTCTGTCTATCTATCTATCAATATATATAATATATATATATATATATAATATATATATATATATAATATATATAATATTATATATGGTGGGTTAGTCGTTACGGTGCTAGAATGCTCATCCGAAGGTCATGGTTTGAATCCCGGCCATGGTGGGCGCATTTAGGTGGAGGCGAAATGGGAGAGGCCCACGCACTGTGTGATGTCAGTACAAGCTAAAGAACACCTCAATATATCCGTCGCCTTACATACCTGGCATCTCTCATAATCATATCGTAACTTTGGAACGTAAAGAACAGCTAATGATAATATTAAGGGTGAATCTCTCTTGTTCGAGGCAAGTACTTCCGCACACCGTATTCCCTAGTCCCCAATGCGAGCTCGTGTGGTTTTGCGCGCTTTATTTATCATCACCGGGAGCTCACTGAGGGCACATCTCCACGCAGCTACTCATCCTGCACACAGAGGAAACGAAATCAGTGGTGCAGAGAGCTTGCAAAGGGGCTGATATGCGGGCCCGCTGCCTCATAGAGCAAGCTAGATGGATGAAAGGTGCCAGCACCGGCAGCAATCGCAAGCCAGGGTAAAGGGTAAAACGTACATTGTAAGTTTTTAAAGAGTAAATTGTAAATTCGCTTTACTTTTGATCTACACTAGTTGTCCCAGCAATCGAAAAAGATAGTCTCGATAAGATAAGTAGCCGAAATTTATATATAACCAGATCAAGTATGGAGGTCTTTGAACATCAATGAATTTGGGTGTGTTCTGTGAGAATTGGCTCCAAGGCAGTAACCACAATGTGGGTGGCGATTTGTGTTAACGTGGCCTCATGAAGTGTGAGGCCCAAGGGATGGCTTTATGCTGTGCCATAGTAGAGTACCAAGTACTCTAAATTGTTAACTACTTTTTCTGAACACCTTGAAAAGCACGAGGCTCACGGGACGGCTCACTCTCCTATAGTAGAGTACAAAGTACGCTAAAGTGTTAACAACGTTTTTTAAACACACATCGTGCTCTAAATCGTGTAATATTTGTTCTAAACACACCACTCCATAAGGAATGGCTTGGTTCCAAATACATGAGGTACTCTACATCGTCAACCAATTTTAGGGGCGAAGCTTTTCTTAGTTTAACCTCATCATGGGTCACGCGTAACCGGCAGTATCTCCCGAATAGCCTCATTTCTCTTCTCGTCTCATTTCCTAGATGGCGTTACCCTGCCGCTACTCTCTGACCGGCTGCTGCGCGCGCTTTGTCTGAGTGCGAAGGGAATGACTGTCTCAACCTCTGCATCTTCACCGTACATGACGTGTCAGATCGTAAGTGAGGCATAGCGAAATGAAGATACCGGCTTAAAGGACTCCGAAGTTCCGGTACTGTCAGATTGACTGCTGTGCGCGCTTTGCCTGAGTGCGCAGCGAACGAGTGCCTCTCTCATTCTCTGGATCGCCGCCATACGCGGCGGATCATTGCTTTGGCATGGACCAAGCCGAGTGGCGGGCATGTTAAAGATGCTTGCGATCGGCTTCCTTGGATCGTGTTTCGTCATTGTTACCCACGCACCGTCTGCATTCTCGAACACAATCGGACGCATGGACGCATGCACGGACGGATAGACACATTAAATACGAATGGATGAACTGACGCACGCGTGGACGTATAGACACATAGGTAGACAGACAGAGGGATGGATGGACAGACAGACAGATACAAGAACGCATGAACGGACGGACGCACAGACAGAAAGATAGGCAGGCAGACGCACGAACGGACGGACGGATGGATGGCTAGACGGATGGACGCATGAACGGATGCATGGATAGACGCACAGACAGACGCACGTTCCAATACACGGGTGGACGCACGGACGGACAAAAGTACGGACGCTTCGCCCCACTCATCATAATTCAATCTGTGGATATGCTGTGACATTTCTTTCCCGAATACACAGGCGTGCATCGCTGGCTTATAACAGGCAAAGTAAGCAGCAAAACAATTTTTTTGCGTATTTCCAAAGTGAAATACCACAATCTAGAAAACACCACTCTCTACACGACATGACGAATGGTAAGCAAGAAAACGTACAAAAAATTAATACAGGTATGGAGGCCACCTTGACGTTACTGCAACAAACCCTGTGACGTCATAGGTATCGAATACGTCTAATGCGTCCAACATAGCTTGTAATCGACTGAAAGTAAGTACTTTGTCACGAGGTGCCATAGAACTACCATATGACGTTTCGAAAATTTTCATCTTGGCGATGTCGTGAAAAAAGAAACATTACACTTCGAAATCTTGAACCTCAAAACCTCATAGGGGGCGGGGGATGTCGGCGCGAATTTTAAAACTGAACCTTTCATCTTGATCTTCACTGCAATATATGAAGGAACGTTACAGAAATATATGGCATTGTAGTTCTCAGAGTGCCGTTCGTCAGTCTAAATCAAGTCATTGTCCTTCTTTAGTGTCTCTTTAATTCAAACATTCGTATATGCTCACTCTGGCGGCACCACTCATGTGCGGCACATGTTGAATACACAGGTGGTCATTTATGACAACTGATCTAACTGTACATATATAATGGCACCGATTGATAGCGGCTTGGTGAAGCGTTTTTTAGAGAACCGAACAGACCTTGGCAATTTTAAATTTGAACGTGCAAGCGTTGGAGGCCTCATTAAACGCGAAAATTTACCGTCAGTAACGTTTACGCGGGTGAAGCAGAAGATCAACATCGCGTGAGTGAGTGATTGAGTGAGTGAGTGAGTGAGTGAGTGAGAACAACTTTATTATGGTCCAGTGCAGACGCTGAGGTTGCCACGCCCATCAAGGATAACGATAATATGTGATGTCAGCATGCAATGTCACACCAGAAAACAATGTGATGACGGCATCACATGGCGCAATTGCTTTGCGCTGCCTCCGTGATGAGCCCGCCGATGTCATAGGCAGCCGGATGAGAAGTAAAAACTTTGGAATGCGCCAATCCTGCTGGCAGCGCAAAAACACGTTACTGCCCCACAGCTTTCGGAGCGGGGTGGGCTAGGAAAAACACATTGCCTGAAGAAAAAGAAAGAAAAAAATGGCAGCATATCTACGGAGTGAATGATGGAGAGTGGGGCGAAGCAGTCGTCCGTCCATTCTTTCTTGCTTCCGTCTGTCCATTCGTCCGTCAGTGTGACCATCCATGCGTCCATCAGCCCGTCCGTGCGGGCGTCTGTTCGTGCGTCCGTCCCTGCGAAGCGTGGAAGCTTGGGCAAGTTGGTAGGACATAACTGAATGCAGGAACAGCGCAACCTAGAAGTAGTTACTTCGTAACTATGGAAGAGAAAAAAACAAAGACAGAAAAGAGCGCTGACTTTCAACAAAGATTTGATATCGGAGTGGTGTACATATATAGGCGAAAAATGAGAAAAATGGGCATGTGTAGAAGGGTGCAGGAACAACTACTGCGATACAATGTCAGCAAAACTCTTGTCTCTCGTTGAATGGGCTCAAAAAAGAAATACATAGTAACTTAAAAAAGATCGAGATACGCAATCTCCTTTTGCAACAACGCAACCGATGGGCAACTTATTATTTATAGTCAAGCTTGTTTATTTGATAAGCTTCAATTATCTCACGCGTGGCCTGCGAGTTGTGCTGGCTTAATACCTCGCAACGCTCGAAAACTGGCACGCAGCCACCGCCTCGGCAGTGGATTCCGAGGTGTCCTTGAACTACGTTGTGTACATTGTTATTGTGCTCTCTTAAACGGTCATTAAGGCACCTTTCGGTTTGCCCTATGTATACCATTCCGCACGAAAGCGGAATGAGATATACGACACCAATAACACAAGGTACAAAGCGCGTTCTGTGTTTCACAGTGCATCTTCCTTGATAGCAGCTGGATTATTCACCAGCTTACAAAGCTTTGTAAGCTTTTCTGGGGCGGAAAAAATAACAGTGACACCAGCGCGTTTACCGATTTTTTTCAGCCAATGCGACAGGTTATGCAGATACGGAACTGCAACATATTTCATGAAAAGACGCGCTTTGAGGCTGAGATCGCCCTCCTTGATTTTTAATTTGCTTCAAAAGTTTTTCCGCAACAGCAGAAATCAGGGCGCTCGAGTAACCAGCGCTTAAGAGGCGCTCTACCTGTGCTTTGAAACTGCATTGCATCGAGTGCGGGCATGACCTCTTGAGAGCATTTACCAGGCAACGTTTAATGACCCCTTTCACCAATTTTGAATGAGCTGAGTGGAAAGGTAAAAGGGGTTTACCAAATCTCGATGAAAACAGCCAGCACAAATGATTACTTCTAAGACAGAGTGTTAGGTCTAAGAACCTAATCAAATTTCCAGACGGTAACTCATGCGTAAGTTCAAGAGGATACAAGTGCTTCATAACAAATCTAGAAGACTAAGGACAAACTTCAAAAACAGTATCCAAACAATCAATAAATACTATGAAATCATCAACAAACCTACACACCTTCACAACGAGAGACGTCGAGATCTTTTTGAATGTGGCGATCCTTATGCGCGAGAAAGATGTCACTCAGGACTGGTGCCAAACAGGAACCTATGCAAACATCGCTTTTTTCTTTTTTTTTTTGGCTTCCGTAGTCACGAAGTAACTACTTCTAGGTTGCGCTGTTCCTGCATTCAGTTCCGTCCCTGCGTTCATCCATGCATCCACCCCTGCGTCCGTTCATGTGTCCATCCATGCATCTGTCTGTATGTCCGTTCGTCAACCTATTTAACACTCCAAGTACCACCATCTCGCATCTTTTCATCGTATATTCCCATATATAGAAGCATAGCCCCGCCGCGGTGGTCTAGTGGCTAAGGTACTCGGCTGCTGACCCGCAGGTCGCGGGTTCAAATCCCGGCTGCGGCGGCTGCATTTCCGATGGAGGCGGAAATGTCGAGGCCCGTGTGCTCAGATTTGGGTGCACGTTAAAGAACCCCAGGTGGTCAAAATTTCCGGAGCCCTCCACTACGGCGTCTCTCATAATCATATGGTGGTTTTGGGACGTTAAACCCCACAAATCAATCAAGCACCGCCATCCAGCAGACATTCCAAGGACTAAACGAGAGGTGGCACACGCACACTTTATTACGGCTTGCGCTTCGGGTCTACTACCCACCTCTAACCACCTGGAGTTTATAGTATATACTAGTTTACTGTATTGATGGCACTGCGGCCCAACGCACGCTAAACCTTTCTAAAACGAAGGAGGTTACGCCCAGCGAGTATAACGTAGCAACCCTTTCTTGTCAGATAGTGCTCAATGTACATGCTAATGGCTGCTAATAGGGAATGAGAGACCGGAAAATTCGGCTTCTACTTAACGTGCAAGCTGCGATTTTTATTGTTCAACAACGCGCAGGAAAAATCTCCCACCAGCACCACCTTGCAGGTCAAAATTTAACACTTCTTACACATTACGACTACGACTACGAGGGACGAACAGGTGCCGCTTTAAGGAGCTTCGCCCTGAAACAAGTGACAACGATACTATGCACGAGAGTGGTTGGTCGATAACTAACTTCCCTCGAGATGTCCGAGTTAGTTTGGTGAAACACCTGATGACATCAAGTTGCGTTCGCCAATGTGCCTGAATAGCATCAGTGGGCAAGAAGGGCGTTAGAAAATAGCCTGCGGAATTTCTACAATTCTCTTCCCTCATCTGGCAAAATATATTCAAATAAATGTTCTTTTGAGCTACATAAAGACTACAAAATATTGCCTTGAATATTACGCCCGTTCTTTTTATCGGAAAAACCAATAAGTGACTTTTCTTCCCTTGAATAAACGTGAAAACTTCCTTTCAGTTTCCGCGTTACGAGCTGGTTAATTAGCTGACCAGAAATTTTCTTGGGGCACAACGCTTGCAGTCTTGAAACCGTCTTTATGGCTTGTTCACACTGAAACATCCGCTTTCTACAGCGACCGAAATTCCCCTGCCGCTGAAACGCAGCGTCGTTGCACTGGACGCGCCCCACGCCGCCGAATATGCCATCTACTACGGGGCGAACGCGGGATGGATGCGCTGTCACCCGGTTGTTGTCGCGGCTCGCAAACGCTGCTACGCTATCCGGTGGTGTATACTTCGACGATTCTCGTACGCAAGAAGCAAGAAAAGACAGTACTGCTTACTCTGCTGGCAAGTTCATGTCTTTTAATGCACGAAGGGCAGAAAAACTACCGACGCCAGTGGCGTTGGTTGGTTCATTTTGCACTGCAAGACCGCAAAAAGCTCGGCCACGCCAACAGCAAACTCGGTCACCTCTTTCACGAAATACGGAGGCGAAGTAGGCACAGAGTAGGTTAAACTCCCGCTGGTTTCAGCATTCAGTTACGTGCACTGCGGCATAACAAGTGAGTAGGGCATGGCCGCCATTTTTCTGAATTCCTTGACTAGCGCTCCTATTGGTCCGCGGTGACCGATTCGGCGGCAGACGCCGCAGAAATCGGTCCAACAGCGATCGGCGCGGAGCGGGCCCTTTCGGCGGATCTCGCCGCCGCCGAACCGGATTCGGAGCACTTTCGGCGGCCGGAATGCTCAGTGTGAACGCGGCCTTAGGGTCGGTTATCCCTCTGGTATAGACAGCACTGGGAGCCGCGGAGTGGGTGACGTTTGCGACGAATGAACACCGATGGTAGAAACGATAACGGTCGTTCGCCTGGGTAGGCGACGCAAGCCGCGTGCCCCTGATGTAAGCACGGGAATCTGTTATGGCCTGTCACCGATGAATGCGTTGTGCGGCATCCGTGGTGCTGGCATGTGAACACAGGCCGACAGGTGCTGCCACTTTGCGTGACCGCACGACGCGTACCGCAGTGGTGGGGTGGCGTTGGAGATGCGGGATTCACTGTGCTGGTGGTGCGACCGATGTCGTGGACGAAACGTCAGCTACCGGTGTGGAGAGTGCCGATGCCAGCAGGGCTTTCTCATTTGGCGACGGGTCAAGGAGTGCCTTTTTGGCACTTGTACTTTGCTGCAATAGATGCTTGCACCCTGAGGTAGATCAGAAAGGCAAGTGGAAAGCTGCCCGTGTGTTTTGCTGCGGGTACGATGACTTCGTTCTTTTCGAGTCACAGGCTCAAGACAGGTGAAGTCAGGCTCAGGTGTCGGTGTCTTTGGGGCCAGGGCGCCTGGATTTTCGGGGCTGGATCCGTGGCATGTCCGGGATTTGGTAGGAAGGGTGTCGCGCAGGGGAGGCAAAGGTTCCGCAGTGGGATCGAAATTTGCGCCAGCGGCCGTCATATTCTCGTAGGAGGCTGGTGACGAAGAGCATTTGTGCAGGGCAGCATTGTTGATTTAGTGCTTGGGTGTCTGTCGTAGCATACGAGAGTGGGTCCAATCCTAGGCGGCCTGGCGCATTGTGCGCGGTAGTCAACGTTCTAGTGGGAAGCTCGGTGGTTGTGCCCGAGAAGTCAACAAGCGGATCACCTGGCTCATCTGTCATCTTCGAATCGGCAGTCAGAGCAGCAGAACAGGACTCTTCAACGATCCGAATGGTGTGCGATGTTGCTACCAGCGTCAAATCTGACAAGGAGGAATGTGGAAGTGGTTTTGGTGGCAAATCCATGAACTCGGAGAGAGGAACCCTATAGACTCCGGGGTTGCGGACCTCTTGGTCGACAAGCCAATTGACGCGGCAGGATGATCTTTCCCTGTGTAGCCGGGTGCTGTTGGCAGGGCGATAGTCCAGACTGGCGCGGTGCGTGAGGCACAGATGAAGATGAGCCAGACACCACGGTGTTGCTTTTGGACAGGCGGAGTTAGATGCCGTATTATGGGAGCACGCCGTTGCGCAGGTGGTCGTAAGGCCAAGGACTCCTCGCGAAGTACGTGAGGTAGTGCGCGAGGTCCCGTGGAAGATGGTATTCCAGTACCTCAAACATGAATGCCACATTTCTTTTGTCATATTTTATTCCTCTCACCCCTTTCCCCAGCACAGGGTAGCCAGCCGGTCTAAGAATTGGCTAACCTCTCTGTCCTTCCACTTAAACTTTCCTCCTCTTCTTTGATTCCAGATACTATTGTGCTCCAATGCTGCCTTGAACTGTTGGAACCATGACTCGTTGCATGAGGTCCGGAACGGTGGTTCAGGTGGGTCAAAATTCGAATTCAAAGCTTGAGATGGCAGTAACATAGCCACGAAGCACAATAGCAGTGGTGTAGCGCCCATCGATTGTCCGTTGTTCCTTGGTCACCATATAGGCTATAGAATCCCCACTCCATTTTTAGGGGGGCACGTCTATTTCACTCTTCTCTTTGTTTCTCATCTTCCTTCTCTTTTCTCTTATTGAAGGGTAGAAAACTGAATCCCCAATTTCTGGTTAACCTACTTGCCTTTCCCTCATTCTCTCTCTCTTCAGGCAAGAATGGTTAAAAAGTGACAGCATTCCACAGGGTGAATGATGAAGAGTAGGCCGAAGCTGAGTCCGCACGCCACCTGACCACGTCACTTCGGCCTTCCTTGTCGTACTTTAGGGCCCTCGCGGGGCGCTCTGCCTCGCACCCACGCACGTCAGGGTCCCTTCAACGCGAGCTGCCACCGCCCTGCGCGCATGCCGCTCAGCAGCCTTGTCTATCTTCCATCGCTGAACCTCTGAATGCCCGCGTGGGCCAGACGACGCTTTTTTATTGTAATATAGAGCACCCCCGGCATACGGCGCCACCGAAGAACACGTGATCGTAGTCATGCGATCGTCTCTCTCCTCCTTCCGTACATGTGATGTCAATCCTTCTTTTCTACCGTGACCGCCCTCTAGTGTAATACCATTTGCATTTCTTAGCGTATAGCACCAGTACTGCCCTCTATGGCCGGTTCAAGAATTGATGAGGGGCGGTTACTCAAAACGAGGACGCACAAGCCACGCCATAAGGAGCTTCGGCACTAAAACGAGTGACTACAGGCCAGTTACACTGACGGCCTCCGTTATATTCGAACGATGCTTTGGATTTATTCAGGTATGCGGTTCCATTTTAAATTGAAGAATTTATTCTGATGGTTACTGTGTACACGGTTCTGAAGACAGCACTCATTGTTAGGTAAATTGTGGCAATTCTTCATGCAACTTAAAATAAAGCACGACGCCTAAAGGGGAGCATTAAATGCACGATTCAGACGTTTACCCACCGCAATAAGATCGCAGCGCTTGGACAATTTTTTGTAGCTTGCAGTATGCTTTACTGCTTCGGTATATCTAGGATCTATTCAAAGCTCCGAGTTAATTAGGCTCATTCGCTTTCTGATGCAAGTAATTATAGCAGTACAGAAAAAAAGCGGCCAGTCCGCTTCGGAATACGGCTTAATCAGCTGGACAAGGTATTCTTGCATCTAGTTGCAAAGGAATAAGACAGCGAGCTGCTTTTTTAACAGGAAAGAGTTTTTATGCCGGGTCCACCGTGAATTCAGTGATGTATTTTCGCCACGGACATCGCGTTGGAAAATGAATGCTATCAAATGAGACAGACAAAATAGCAGCATAGCCACGGACGAATGATGATGGGTGGAGCAGTGCGTCCGTCCACCCATCCGTCCGTCTATCCATGCTCCGGTCCCCCGCGTTCGTGCGTCTGTCCATCCATCCGTGCGTCCATCCGTGCTTTCATTCAATGCTTCCTTGCGTCCGTCCATCTGTCTGTCTGTCTGTCTGTCTGTCTGTCTGTCCTGTCTGTCTGTCTGTCTGTCTGTCTGTCTGTCTGTCTGTCTGGCGACGAGCACGTTCCGCCGTGGCTCCCCGCGCTCGCCAATCTGTTTCGTAAATGTACCACCATGATCCGAAAAGCATTCGAAAAGTACGACAACGATACAGGAGACTGAGAGAGGCACTCGTTCCCAGCGCACACAGGTACAACCCGTGCAGCAGCCGAACAGAGACTAGTGTTAGAGCGCCATCTATAATATCCTTCCTCAACTGCAGTTTGTGTGTACTTCTTTGAGACAATGCCATCTATTATACTGTTTGAGAGATACTGCAGGAAATGCCTGACGCGGTACAAGGTTATTCCAAGAGGAGCTTCCCTCATAAAAAGAAAACAAATCCCAGCATATCTACGGAGTGAAGGGTGATGACAGGATGCCGCCTCGGTGGTGTAGTGGCTAAAGTACTCGGATGCTGACCTGCAGGTCGTGGGATCAAATCCAGGCTGCAGCGGCTGCATCTCCGATGGAGGCGAAAATTCTGTAGGCCCATGTGGTAAGATTGGAATGCACGTTAAATACCCCAGGGGGTCAGAATTTCCGGAGCCCTCCACTACGGCGTCTCTCTGTCTGCCTGGCTGGTAACCCTATATACGCGGCGAAACCACGATCTATTTTTTTTATTTATTTGGAAATTTTGTAAACCCTCATTGAGGGTTCTAACAGAGAGGACATACATAAATAATGTACAATGTTCATAAAGTTTTTTAATACCTTGAAAACTGACAATGAAAACTGGTATTCTCCTAATTAACAACCCAACATTGAAAATAAGAATTCAAAAACAATTCAGAATTCACAGTTATTTTTGAAAATATTTGGTATGAACATGTGGTTGCTTACATGACTTGGCACTAAAAAAAATTAATTTAGCAATCACGTAAATGCGCTTCTATAGTATTCTCGAAGTCAGTGACATTTTTTAAAACAACAATTTTGTTCCGCAGCTTGTTCCACATTTTCATGACATCTGAAAAAAAAAAGAATATCGAAATGTGTCAGTATTTGTTCGGTATGGTTTTATGACGTAATCATCGTTACTTCGGGGATTTCTTTCGCCTGGAGAATGTAAATATTTGAGCTGATCTATCTTCAGGTGGTCGTGCATTATTTGGAACAATACTTTGAGCCTATGTTTATTTCTACGTAGTTCAAGAGGAGTTAGGTTGCATCTCCGTAACATCAGTGTGACTGGTTCTTTCCTTCGGTGCGTTGAACAAATAAAGCGAACCGCTAGTCTTTGTGTTCTTCCTAGCTTCTTCTTAAGAGTAACTTGATGGGGACTCCAAACAACGGATGAATATTCTAGTACTGTACTAATGAAGGTGGTGTATGCCAATGTTTTACGTCACGCGATGCATCCTGTAGCTTCTTCCTCAATAGATATAACTTTGATAGGCTTTCGTGCAAACGTTCTATGATCATTGCATTTACTTTTCACGTAATTGTTACTCGAAGGTATTCGAACTGGGTCGTATTACCAACAAGTGTTCACCAATGCTGTGCAAAAAGGAATGAATTGTTTTTGCTAATTTGTGTACGTGTAGATTTAGAATAATTTATTGCAATTTCTATTTCCTACACCAGTTATCTAAATTTTGCAAAGAGTTCTGAATTTTGAATTGGTCGTCTAGTTTCGTATTTGCGGCATAAATTAAGCAGTCACCTGCGAAAAGTTTAACACGAACACCCTCTTCTGTCACACTACTGATATCATTGATGTACAGCAGAAAAAATAGTACTCCCAATACAGAGCCTTGAAGCACTCCCGAAAGTACCGCCAAGGGTTGTGATAAGTGACCATCCAGTTTCACTATCTGCGTACGATGTGTTAAATAAGCTTCAATCCATTTTATTACGAGTTCATTTCTTCCTGCATGACGTAATTTGAAGGTGACTTTATTAGCCTGTCGCCGATCGACGAAGCGTGTCGCCGATCACCAGTCGACGCACCAGATGTGTGCATGTTTTCATCGTCATGAAGCGTCTAGAACCTATGCGCAGAAGCGTCGCAAATTGAGCACTGCCACCACAATTTGGATATTTTTCTCGCAATATCATTGCTCGGCGCTTCGGCAGCGCCTGCAAAAGTGACATCTTGTGGTTTGTGTGGCATTTCGGTGTGCGTGAAGTTTGAAGGGAGCGGCAGCATGCCTGCCTCGAGCTTCTTTGGTAGTGGGGAAAAGGTGCCGTGGTCTCCCAAATTTTGATCACCACTGTACATAAAAAATCACAGCATGCCCACGGAGTGAATTGCGATGAGTTGAGCGAAGCATCCGTTAGTCCATCCACGCTTCCGTCCGCCGGTCTTTCATGCTTACGTCCGTCCGTGCGTCTGTCCCTACATCCATCCCTGCGTTAGTCAGTTCGTTCATCCGTCAGTGCATCCGTCCGCCTGCTAGTCTGTCTGCCCGTCCCTGCGTCCATCCGTCCGTCCGTGCATTCGTCCGAGCGTCTGTCCATGCATCCGTCTGCCCATCCGCGCGTCCATGCGTCCGTCTGGGTGTCCATCCATTCGTTCGTGTGTCCGTCCGTCCGCGCGTCCGTCTGTCTATCCATCCGTCCATCCGTCTGCTTGTCTATCTGTTCATCTGTTCATTCATCTAGTGAGCACTCAAAGTACCGCCATCTCACATATTTTCATCACATAATCGTCACATAAAAGTACCACCATCCAGTGGACATTCGAAGGACTAAAAGAGATGTGGCTACCTACTACTACGACTACTACTACTCCTACATCGCGGACGCATGACCCACGACTTAAGGAGCTTCACCCCTAAAATCGCGTGATGTGACCTTTATGGCAGAGAAGAGTCATACGTATTGTTAGAGAGCATAATTATTAGGTTATGCGCTTGAAGGACGGAAATCTCCTCAAGTGTTCGCCATGTTCATCAAGGAATGAAAGAAAATTGTGCAGAAACAGACAGACAGACAGACAGACAGACAGACAGACAGACAGACAGACAGACAGACAGACAGACAGACAGACAGAAAGACAGACAGACAGACAGACAGACAGACAGACAGACAGACAGATAGATAGATAGATAGATAGATAGATAGATAGATAGATAGATAGATAGATAGATAGATAGATAGATAGATAGATAGATAGATAGATAGATAGACAGACAGACAGACAGACAGACAGACAGACAGACAGACAGACAGACAGACAGACAGACAGACGACAGACAGACAGATAGATAGATAGATAGATAGATAGATAGATAGATAGATAGATAGATAGATAGATAGATAGATAGATAGATAGATAGATAGATAGATAGATAGATAGATAGATAGATACGTATTTTGCTTGTATTTCCTATATGTGAAGGTAACCCATCTCGCGAGCTTCATATGTAGGGTTGAGAGAGCTGGGTCAGTGCGCTATGGGAAGGAAAGTGCGGTGCTGAACTGCTTAGATATTTTAAAAGGGTGCGGCGAGCGCGCTAATCGGTTCTCAGTAAAAAGCTTAATCAAGCACCGCAAGTTGTACACGCTAAATTCGTATCTCAAGCTCTTCGTGTACTTGTGCGTTTACTCTTTATAATAAATCGTAGTAAAGCATTTGTATATTGTTTTATGTAATTAGAAAAAAAGAGTCAATGTATTTTTATTCGGCAAAGACAAGTTTCGTTCGTGAATAAAGTTCCATAGAGATCAGAGTTATCGTCGATCTATCCTCTCCTGAAAGTCCCCAGGGGAACATTCCGGATAACCGGTTGCTCTGAGGTGGCGAAGGCGCGCTCGCTCCTTCGATGCCACGCCGGACGTCACGTAAGTTTGTCAAACACAGCGCGTGCTTCGCAATGGTGCTCCTTTGTTGCGATGGCCGCGATGACGCCTCCCACACAAAACGGAATGTCGTTAAAGTTGCGTGCTTGAGACGAAGTAAACATGCCACTCGCTTGATCACTACTAATGAGTTGCAGAGGTCAGCTGCTGACGACAACGCGCGTTCAATTACGGTCGATCGACAGGAGAAGTTCTGCAGAGACTGCAGGGAAGCGGAGCGTAAACGTGGGAGCACGAACTGTTGAAGGTCGAGCTAATGACTTTGGCTCATGGGATTTGTTAGCGAAAGGTGAATTTCGTAAGTTAGCACACTTTTTTGCTTGTTTCTTTGTTATTGCGTTTATGCGATTATACGAGAAGAAGGGTTGAACTTTCGAAGAAAGCCTATGGTTGACAATTATGTAATATCGCATGCGCCTTCAATTAGGTCTTTCGACTCAAGAGTACTCACGCGGTTTTAGAGTTCAACTCTGAAACCGTATGATGGAGTATGTATTTGAGTTCATATAAGAGCTCTGAAACCCACCAGGTTCGATTCCGATCGTGGCGGTCGCATTTCGGTGACCTATGCGCTGCGCGACGATGTCAATGCATCTTAAAGAAATAGTCTTGTAAAAAAGAAGAAAGATTAGACGGTTTGGCTGCATTGACAAATACAACCAATAAAACCGACAGGCAATTAAACCAACAAAATCGTAGGAGACATTAGTACTTTTGGATTAGAGGGTAATGATAATCGTTTATGAATAATTGATTGATTGATTGATATGTGGGGTTTAACGTCCCAAAACCACCATATGATTATGAGAGACGCCGTAGTGGAGGGCTCCGGAAATTTCGACCACCTGGGGTTCTTTAACGTGCACCCAAATCTGAGTACACGGGCCTACAACATTTCCGCCTCCATCGGAAATGCAGCCACCGCAGCCGGGATTTGAACCCGCGACCTGCGGGTCAGCAGCCGAGTACCTTAGCCACTAGACCACCGCGGCGGGGCATCGTTTATGAATGAGGCACAGTGCATGAGAAAGGGATTTATCGTATCATTTCTATCCAAGTACTGCCATCTCACATATTGCCATCACATAATCGTATCATTTCTATCGTATCATTTCTATCATTTCTATCAATTCTATAGTTGTCGTATCATTTCTATCAGAAAACAATGGACAAACATTTCGTGATTTCATCGATGATACCCAATCCACAAGCTTCGAATCACGCGCTGCGGCCAACTCACGCTAAGGTAAG
Source organism: Rhipicephalus microplus (assembly GCF_013339725.1). Lineage (NCBI taxonomy): Eukaryota > Metazoa > Arthropoda > Arachnida > Ixodida > Ixodidae > Rhipicephalus > Rhipicephalus microplus. Next base: position 17,462 of record NW_023613884.1, read on the forward strand.
GCTCATGTGCTACGTGACGCCCTGTGGCAAAGTGTTCCGCACTCGCCACCTTGAATATTAGTGGCGCTGCTTAACACTCTGATGGAGGCACACAAATGCCCGACAAAAAGGATGGGGAAGCGTTCTGTGTCGTAGCTCAATCAGCAGAGCCTCAGGTGTGTAATTCGAATATTATGCGTTCGGACCTCACCAACGCAAATTGTGACTTTTCATTTTCTTCTATTCCCTTCAATATAGCCAATCATCACACACAACTGTTAAAGAAAACAAATAATGACCGCTGTGCTTTCCCTGACTCATTGGTCTCTTTCATTCATTGTAAGTGCCACAGTCATATCTTAGTTTCAGCCGCTTAAATCCCTAGAAATCATGTGAAGTCGAAAACCACGTGGCTTCTTTTATGTGGATATCGAAATGAAGGTGTCAAAGACATAGGTTGCACCTTGTTAGCGCAGCATAGTAATTAACACGACAAGCGCTTGAGGGACAGCGCCCTCCCCACTCCCCCTTGTTCTCTCGCTCGTGTTCGCTCTTTCATTTGCTTGATAGGCGCATGTCTTGAAGGGGGCATCATTGAGGTTGCACATCTTTGACAGTCACGAAGTAAAAATAAAACTGATGGGGAGGGAGTGAGTGAAAAGTTTGGATTTAACTATAACGTGAACTTTAATGCAAAAGTACAAAAAGAAATCAACACACTGTTGCAATGTTAAGCCTGAAGGTCATTTGTACGCCAATGCAGATAAAACAGTTAGCGAAAGACCGTGCAGAGTAGTAGACTCCTTTTCGAGGAAACACCTTTGTTCTATAAGCAGTTTGCTCACACTGCCAGAGCTTCCTCTTGTGGAGATAAGGCTTCTCTTCCTGACTGATCAGAATGCTTGGCAATCGTAACCAGATACTCTGGAATACAGCCATCACTTTGGCTCCAGCTTAAGGCAGATCTTGGCAGTAGGAAGACAGGCAGCGAAGAAGTGTTATCAGAGGAAGCGGCTATATCTTTGCAGGGCTCTTTTTTAGTTTTTTTGTGTGGTGTTAGGAGATACAAAAAAGAAGCAGCCAAATCAAGGGTGTGTCCGTCCGCCGAAGATCAACGACCGACACCGGTCACCGGGAAAGGAGGGCCCAGATGTCAGCGACACGAAAGGCGGGCATGGTGATTAAACGGGGTGGTACGCAGACTAAAGAATGAAAAGAAACAATGAGTGGCTGTGAACAAAGAGTTGCCACGACCAGGAACAGGCAGAAAAATAGCCTCACAGGCGGTGCTATATTGTGCACTACGGGACACATTTTTTTTTGTCCGGACGTTCGCACGCTAAGTATTCTACCGTGGCAGTATGCGAAGCAGGAATAAAAACCATGCATATCCCCCGAACAATGCGAAGATGTACTTATAAATCACGCTGACGTGCCGTATACACGCCAAGAACAGCGAACACCCAGAAAGAGAAGAAGGCGACCGGATGAGTTGAGTGAAGAGAACACTCACTAAAGCAATGTGCAGTGTTTACCGAAGTGTTTGAACATCGGACAAGTGGATACATGCAATCCGTAAAGATTATGAGTTAGACGCAATAACTGATGTAGAGTGAGTGAGTGAGTGAGTGAGTGAACACATTTTAAAATTGGTCTGACACTTTTCTTTTAATCGAGGCGGGGGAAGAGAGGATTAGCCTCCGCCTATATTTGATCTTGACAGCCTTATTGTGTCATGAATTTACAAAGCATTCGTTAGCGCTAAGTTCCGAGTTTTCTTAATGGCAATGAGCTGCCCAAATGAATGTTGCTTGTTATACTCTTTAACAATAATGTCTGGGTTTCCATCGTACCAAATTTGCGATATGGTTACGAGACACGACGTAGTGGAGGGCTCTGACTATTTCGACTATCTGGTGTTTTTTACGATACGCTTACTGGTCTCTAGCATTTCGTGTCCATCGAAATGTGACAAAGCCCACTGGGATCGAACTTACAAACTTTGCGTCAGCAGCCGAGCACTGTCGCCCCTGCACTACCGACGGGGATCATGTTCTCCCTTACAGAAATTCTTACTGAAAAAACAAAGCGAACTTATTGAGCGATGACAGCAGATGGGATCGAAAATACATGACGGTTCAATTAAAATACCGTTGAGAAAATTGCTCACCAGTATTGAAAATCGACCCATGACTTTCAATTAAAAGCCATCAATGAACTCTATATAGATTTATCAATGAGAGAAAACGAAACGGCGATGGAAACTTTGTTTTGAATAATTGAAATACTACAAAGACAATCGTTGACAAGCGTTCAGAACGGGCCAACTCGAAAGTGGTTTCGCGCCAATAATGCGGTAGATATGACGACTGTAGGTAATGAGAAAAACCATTAATATCACAACCACCTACACCTGCAGACAACCCCAGCACTGGAATCGATCTCGGGATCTCATGCACGTGAAACAGATTTCCTAGCCATCGCACCACAGCGCCCCCGCGTGAAGGAGCGACTTTTTGCGCTAGTATATCTACCTAGTGGCTTTTTGCAAACCATCGACGGAACTTGAACTTTTTTTTGTGCCGTATGCATTTGTTTCCGCATGCATTTGATCGTAGAATAGTTTGCAGGGCTTCAATATGAACTAGAGACAACAACAATGAGCGCTTTCGGCTCCGACTTCGGTTCGTGGTGCGCTGTTCTGCAAGACCGATTAACGTGTGTTCGTGCGTCGTTTTAGTGCTTCCCCGTAGACCGCGGGTGTTTGTTCACCGAAATTCGCGATACCAGCGTGACAAAGCTTTGTTCGGCTGTCGAAACCAACGTTGTTTCTCGCACGTGGTGTGCGATAAGCAATTTCGCTTATTTGTGTCGCGAGTACACGCATGTCATGACAGCCGCCTATTCTCGGTTGTTTCGAAACAATTCGCTTTCGCACGTAACAATTGCACGGGTATTTTAGAGTGCCTACTGCAACGTTTGCATTCGTACACGCGAATTGCCGCGAGCTGCATGCTGGGCAGCAGCACCTTTTAGGATATCGACGATTACTTATTCCCGCAATGGGGATTTATGTGCATTATTTCGCGATATAGAGTGGTTCTTACTCATTTTCAGTCTTTAACTGATCTTATTTACGGGAAGTGGCTACTCTTACCTTTATTCAGCACCACACCACTGTTAAAGTGAATGCCAAAACGTGCGCCATGGTCAAGTATGACGTACACAAATTAGTGACAGACAGGTTGGTCTCCCTCCAAATAATTAATGCCTCTGCACATCTCTTTCGCGAACGTCGGCGTGCAGTTGGGGTCAAGAAATGGTGCACAGCGAACCTCAAAATCTTTATTGTTACGGCATTCATTTGCTCTTTAGAAATCGAGAATTTTTATAGATGGTATTATTTTCCACAGCAGTACACTGGTTATCTTGGTCGTGGTTCACTGTTACTAATCCATGCTGGACTATGAGAACTGTACTTAATAATAAAAAAAGTGAGCAAATGTTGGTGACATACGCTCTCCTGGCTGACTTCTCCACCTGACTTTTGTGTACTTGATGTTCAAGTTCATCATCAAATTACGCAACCATTAATCAAACATCAGCCAACCGATTTTCATTTTTGATCTTTCTCTGTCTCGCTGGCTTCCGTTTGTTTCTTTTTTGGCATGCTTTCCTAAAATCATCAGTTCAATTTGTTTTGTAGAGCACGAGCATCAACATATAGGCCAGTGTTTTAGTACTGCCACGCAGCACTGTAGAGCGGCCCCACCGCGAACGCGAAACTTCTCAGCTTCCGCGGTTCTCGCTGTGTTCTCTTTTTCTTTTTCCCCTTCTTCACGCGCCCGCGCAGAAGAACATGAGCGAGCGCGTGTCTAATTTTTCTTATGAAATATGACTTACGAAATGTTTCGTCCATGGTTTTTTGATAGAAATGAGACAATAAAAATTATTTTGTAAGTGTTCAACAGAAATATGGTTTACAAAATATTTGTCCATTGTTTTCTGATAGAATCGATACAATGAATTTTATTGCTAGTGCTCAATAGAAATATTGTTTACGAAATACATCCTCATGGTACTTTATAAAAATGAGTCAATGAGATTTTTGGTTGCAAAGTGCTCAACAGAAATATTGTCGCCGAAGTATTGAAGCAAGTCAATGAGTATTGCGGAACCACTGATGATCATAGAGTCAATCATTCGATCACAGTCCGACAATGGAAAATCAACAGCCATTTTCATAAGGGCTATAATTGACGTACCATTTGAACGGTTGAGCTTCGGCGCACGAAGAAGAATACTTTCAAGGTGCAGTGAAAGTTACCTACGCTTAAGACGCAATAGACGACCCTGGAATTTCCATTGTTTTGAGTTCCTATCAGCGTCCATTCGCACTTTCCGTCTTTTTTTTACATCTAACATCTGTGTCTCTGTACCACGTCATACAACAGCTGCTTCTTTAGCTCACGTACTTTTGCTCGCATAAAGGTACACCGGGCTGGTCTAACACACCTGACATTTGCAGTGCTTCGTCGGAGGGCCTATATATATATATATATATAAATATATATATATATATATATATATGGGAAAGAAGTGTATATCTAAGGGCTCATTTTTTCGTGTTTTGACACAATATTAATGAGATCTACAGACAGTAATGCCAAGGAATGTACAGGGGAAGTTCTTAGAAACCAATGAATGTAAATAAGAATAAAGAAAAGTGGGTGAAAAAATAGCCACATAGAGCACACATGAATGAGCACATCAATGTGCTCAACCGTTTCCTCGCAGGCGCAGATGTTTAACAGACAATAATGCAAAAGGAAGTATAGGGGAAGATATTAGACCAAATTGTATTGTAATGTGTAGAAAAGTGGGTGAAAAGATACTTGCCATGGGTCAGGATCCGACCTGCGACCTTCGAATGACGCGTTCGATGCTCTACCACTGAGCTACCACGGCAGCTATCCCCCCAGCCACTTTATTGGGTGTATATGTCAATTTAAACGTGAAGAGTACAATTTGGTCTAATATCTTCCCCTGTATTTTCTTCGCATTATTGTCTGTTAAATCTTATTACTGTTTGTGTGAGACATGAAAAAAACGAGCCCTTAGGTACACACGTCTTTTCTTATTCATTAACGAGGGTCTCGTAATGGCAGACTTAGTGTCTTTAGGTTGTATACGAGGGACTATCGGTCAGCTGCCCACTCGTAATTAGTTCATATGCTACGTGACGCCAAAACGGGCTCAAAAGAGTGTGCCACACTCGCCCGCCATGGCTACTGGTGGCGCTGACTGACACTCCAACGTTTAAATTCACATATAAACCCAATAAAGTGGCTGGGGGATAGCTGCCGTGGTAGCTCAGTGGTAGAGCATCGACGCGTCATTCGAGGTCGCAGGTTCGGGATCCTGCCCATGGCAAGTCATCTTTTCACCCACTTTTTCTTTCTTTCACATTACACTACAATTTTGTCTAATATCTTTCCCTATACTTTCCTGGCAGTATTGTCTGTAAATCTCATTAATATTGTGTAAAACACGTGTAAAGAGGTTTATTAGGCGAACCAAACGGGCAGGTGGGAGATTGGAGATAGCGACAGGACGAGGAAGATGGAGGAGCCCGAGCGCCGATCTCATGGTGCCTTACTCTGCGATGATGCTTGCTGTTCCCTTTTGTTGTCATCATTCCTTCATTATAATTGCCCCCGTCGAGAAAGATCAAGCCATCGTGGCGATCTAACAAGTGGGAACGAGCGGGTCGAAGTACGGCCTCAAGCGGTCCATGTGAACAATATCGTGTCCAGGCCAACGACGGTCACCGGGTGGCGTAAGCGGTTCAATGGCGTAATTGACGGGCGATGTGCGCTCTACCACGCGGTATGGGCCATGGTAATTTGAAAGTAGCTTGGTAGACAAACCAGGTGCACAGGGTGGTACATACAGCCATACAAGGGTTCCAGGGGCTAACTTGGCGGCAGGAGGGTGGTCGTCATCGCGGGCCTTTTTCTGGCGTTGCTGGTCAGCCGTAGTAAACTGCTTCGCTAGTTGGCGGCATTCTTCGGCGTGACGGGCGGCTTCAGACACGGTCGTGCACTCAGATACATCTGGTGCGTATGGCAGGAAAGTGTCAATTGTGTGCGATGGTTGACGTCCGTATAGAAGGTAGAATGGAGAAAAGCCGGTGGTGACTTGGGTAGCGGTGTTGTACGCGTATACGTCGCAAACGGAAGAACCAGGTCCCAGTTCGTTTGGTCAGATGCCACATGCGTCGCGAGCATGTCACCCAGGGTCCAATTAAACCGCTCAGTCAGGCCATTCGTCTGAGGGTGGTAAGCAGTACTCATTCGGTGTACAATATGGCACTGATGGAGAAGTGCTTGGATTACGTCGGATAGAAATACACGGCCCCGGTCACTGAGGAGCTCGCGAGGAGGGCCGTGACGCAACACAAACCGATGGAGAATGAAAGATGCGACGTCCTGAGCCGTCGCCGTAGGAAGAGCAGCGGTTTCGGCGTACCGTGTCAGGTGATCTACAGCAACGATAGCCCACCGGTTTACCTGCTGTGGTCAATGGCAGTGGTCCATAAAGGTCGATTCCGACGCGATCGAATGGGCGGTCAGGGCACGCAAGCGGCTGTAGTAAAGCTGCTCCTGCATTCGGTGGCTGTTTTCGTCACTGACACTCGTTGCAGCCGCGAATAAACTGTCGAACAAAAGTAAACATCCCACGCCAGTAGTACCGCTTCCTTAAACGCTCGTAGGTCTTGAAGACACCGGCGTGAGTGCATTGCGGGTCGGAGTGAAATGATGCACATATTGTAGAGCGCAGCTTTCGGGGAATAACGAGCAGCCACTTCCTGCCGTCTGGTGAGTAATTGCGCCGGTACAAGAGCCCACCTCGAATGGTGAAGTGCGAAGCCTGGCGTCGCATTGCTCGAGTGATGGGAAGTGTCGGTACCCCAGATAAGACGTCCAGAAGCGAAGTTATCCATGAATCGTCGCGCTGTGCAGAGGTCATTGTGTCGATGTCAAGAGCGGACAGCGCGTGTTCCATAGAAGATATAAAGGCAGCCTCAGTCGACAGTGGCGATCGCGAGAGCGCATCAGCATCGGCATGTTGGTGGCCGGAACGGTACACGACGCGGATGTCATACTCTTGAAGTCGCAGAGCCCAACGAGCAAGGCGACCTGATGGATCCTTCAGCGACGACAACCAACATAAGGCATGATGGTCTGTAACTACAGCAAAGGTGCGGTCATATAAGTATGGGCGAAATTTCACAATTGCCCAAAGTATGGCTAAGCGCTCTTTTTCGGTAACACTGTAGTTTACCTCAGCGTTGTTGAGCGTTCTGCTGGCGTAGGCGACGACATTCTCAGGGGATCCAGGCTTGCGTTGAGCGAGAACTGCACCGAGACCGACACCGCTGGCGTCTGTATGGATTTCAGTTGCAGCCAGTGGGATCATAGTGGCGCAATATAGGCGGTGATGTCAGGAGACGGCGAGAGTGGTAAATGCGTGATCACATTCGGTAGACCATGATGAATGTCGTCAGCACTGCTTAAAAGTTGGGTCAAAGGGGCAATTATGGAGGCAAAGTTGCGCACAAACCGACGAAAGTAGGAGCACAATCCTACGAAGCTGCCGTAACTGTTTTACAGTCGTTGGTTTGGGGAATTCAGCAACAGCGCGTAGTTTAGCCGGGTCGGGAAGAACACCATCCTTTGATACAACGTGACCGAGAATGGTGAGCGTCCGAGCAGCGAAGTGGCATTTCTTGAGATTCAGTTGGAGCTGCGCATTCTTCAGACACGTGAGGACATGTTTCAGGCGTACAAGGTGTGTTGCGAAATCGGGGTGCAAAGACGACGATATCGTCGAAGTAGGAGAGGCATATGTTCCATTTCAAACCCCGCAGAACCGAGTCCATCATGCGCTCGAATGTGGCCGGCGCATTGCAGAGGCCGAAGGGCATGACATTGAACTCATATAGCCCGTCCGGTGTCACGAATGCTGATTTTGGACGATCACCATCTGCTAAGGGCACCTGCCAATACCCGAACGCAAATCTAACGACGAAAAAAAACTCGGCCCCTTGTAAGCAATCAAGGGCGTCATCAATCCTGGGCAAAGGGTATACGTCTTTGCGAGTGATCTTATTTAAGCGCCTGTAATCAACGCAGAAGCGAATTGTACCATCCTTCTTAACAAGAACGACAGGTGATGCCCATGGACTTTGGGAAGGTCGGATACGTCGCGCTTGAGCATATCGTCAACGTGTTCGGTGATAACCTGACGTTCTGTGGCGGCAACACGGTATGGTCGCTGTCGTACTGGCGCGTTGGAACCAGTGTCGATGCAGTGGGAAAAACTGGAAGTTCGGCCAAGGGTAGTTTGAGCAACGTCAAAGGATTCACGAAACTGGTAGAGCAGCTGAAGGAGCTGAGAGCGTTCAGATGGCGATAGTCCGTCGGCAATCGATGAATCGAAAAGCTCACAAGGTGGATATTGGAAGGGTTGAGGGCACTGGTGGTGTCGTAGTCACCGGAACAATCTGGCGGCATGGTAAAAATTTGTTCTTTATCAATGGCATGTACGTGTCCAAGAGATTCACCTTGAAACAGTTCGACGGGATACGGAAGGGGATTGATGAGACAAAGAGCACTGTTTCCTTCAGAAATAGAGAGGGTTGAATAAGGCAGAGAAGTGATCTTCGACTAAGGAAGAGCCTTGATGGCTCAAAGTATGCAGCTTCGTTCCTAATGCCGTCACAGAACACGGGGAGCAACACAGCTGCTGTCGGAGGAATTTCAATGCCTTCTTTGACGACGAGTTTGTGTACGGCGGGCTGAATGCGGCTGGTTGGTTGGTCGTACAACGGGAAAAGTTCAAGCTCCGATCTTGCACAATCAATAACGGCATGGTTACGCGATAAAAAAATCCCATCCAGGTATGATGTCGTGTATGATGTCGAGTATGATGTCTGCCGCATGTACCAGTCCATGCGTCAGACGGGTGAGTCGAGGCTGTGGTGGCAATGGGAGGAACCCAGGCGGTGGATGGCTAAGTCGGGGCTGAGGTATAAGGCAGTCCCTGGAACGGCGGGGGGTGGTGTCGCTGCTGCCGCTTTAGTGCCTCAGCGTAAGTAAGAGGCGCGGTGACGGGGGGCTGCTGCAAGGGCACCGGCATAGCCTCGGAAATCTGCTCCTGGACCACATGTCGAGCATGGGAGCCAATGGTGGTGGGTTGTCGCAGTGGCTGTTGGTGCCAGAGCTCCTGGCGTTGAGCAAAAGGCAGCAGAGAAGCTGCCGAGCTACTTCCTCTCGCATGAAGTCTTTCATTTGTGCGAGAAGGTTTGTCTGGTCAGTCATAGCGTCCAGTGCGGTCACTGGTTGGATTGTCTGGAATGAGCGTCGCGTCCTGAGCTCGTTGCCTCCGCAATTCATCATAGCTTTGGCACAAAGTCACTACTTCTGCCACAGTGCTAGGAGACTTCGCGAGAAGCATCTGGAAAACGTCATCGTCGACGCCTTCATAATGTGCTGTATCTTCACACTCTCGCTCATGGAATCATCGACGCGCCGGCAGAGATCACTCACATCTTCTATATGATGTGAAAGTTTCACCTGGCTCCTGTGCCCGTGTGCGCAGACGTTGTTCGGCGCGTAGCTTCCGTAAGGCAGGACGACCAAAAACGGCACATATTGCCTCCTTGACGGCGGACCCATTCGCGAAATCGGTTTCGTGGTTCGTATAACACAGCTTGGCCACGTCGGTGAGATAAAAATTGACAGTGCCTAACTTAGCAGTGTCATCCCACCTGTTGTGTCCACTGACTTTCTCGTATGACGACAGCCATCCTCGACGTCCTGGTCTTCGGGGCCGGCAAGATCGGGGGGGGTCTCGCTGATGAACCGGGCCGGGGCAAGTAGCGGCCCCGAGAGGTATTGTTTGTTGGGCAGCGTCAACTTGCATGGTCGACCTGCAGGGTGCGCGATCGGAGTTCCAGGTTGTAGGCGATGTGGGCTACCCAGCCAGATCCACCAAATGTAAAGAGGTTATTGGGCGAAACCAAACGGGCAGGTGGGAGATTGGAGATAGCGACAGAAGAACGAGGAAGATGGAGGAGCTCGAGCGCCGATCTCGTGGTGCCTTACTCTGCGATGATGCTTGCTGTTCCCTTTTGTTGTCATCATTCCTTCATTATACACGGAAGAACCTGCCCTTAAGTACACACTTCTTTCCTTAATTCATTAACGAGGGTCTCGTACTGGCAGACTTGTTGCCTTTAGGTTGTATACGAGGGACTATTGGTCAACTGCCCACTCGTAATAAGTTCACGTGCTGCGTGACGCCAAAACAGGCTCAAAAGAGTGTGCCACACTCGCCGCCATGGCTACTGGTGGCGCTGACTGACACTCCCACGTTTAAAATCACACATAAACCCAATAGAGTGGCTGGGGGGATAGCTGCCGTGGTAGCTCAGTGGTAGAGCATCGAACGCGTCATTCGAAGGTCGCAGGTTCGGATCCTGCCCATGGCAAGTTATATTTTCACCCACTGTTCTTTCTTCACATTTACAATACAATTTGGTCTAACATCTTCCCCTATAGTTTCCTTGACATTATTGTCTGTTAAATCTAAATCTCATTATTATACACACGGAAAAACGCGCCCTTAGGTACACACTTCTTTCCTTATATATATATATATATAATATATATATATATATATATGCCCTGCCGCGGTGGTTAGAGGCTAAGGCACTCGGCTGCTGACCCACAGGGGCGGGATCGAATCCCGGCTGTGGCGGCTGCATGTCCGATGGAGCGAAATGTTGTAGGCCCGTGTGCTGAGATCTGGGTGACCGTTAAAGAACCCCAGGTGGTCAAAATTTCCGGAGCCCTCCACTACCGGCGTCTCTCATAATCATATGGTGGTTTTGGTACGTTAAAACCCCACATATCAAAACACACACACACACACACACACATATATATATATATATATATATATATATAATATATCGAAATGGGTTATGACGTCTTATTAAGCAAATAAGGAAATACATCTTATTCCACTGGATTTTCGAAAACCATTCGAAGGTCAAATTGTTGACTGCATAACCCATTTTCTTGGAGACAGGACACCGTTCGTGGAAATAAATCATGGCCAATCCTCAATCGTACCGGTAACTTCTGTCATACCACAAGGTAGCGTTTTAGGGCCAGTATTCTTACTTTTTGTCAATGATCTGCCTTTATCTCTCAATGTTAGACTCAGGTTATTTGCAGATGAATGCATCCTCTACAAAAAAAAATAAATAAACCACATCGCTCTAAATACGGCCTTAGAAGCAGTTTCAACTTGTTCAATGTGCGCTCCTATTCATAAAAAGTGTTCATCTGATTTAATTAAGTCATAATTCAGCCTCTTTCTAAAGTCGCCAAACATAAGTATCTAGGTGTCGTTTTGTCACATGACTTACGATGGGACGCTCATATTCATTACATCACATCGTCTGCAAGAAAAAAGATGGTTATTTATAAAAAAACTATTGCAGCAAGCACCACCAAACACAAAGTTACTGGCCTACAATTCACTTATTGATCGTCCTGGAGTACGCAAACACTGCCTGGTTTTCCTACACAAAAACAAGTAAGCTCGAAGGTGTTCAGCGAAAAGCTCCGAGAGTCATATTTAACAAATTTAACCGGACAGATTCGCTTACAGAATTGCTCAAGAATGCTGGACCATAAAAACCGGGCGAAATTATGTATTATATAACCGGGCGATAAGCAAATGTATCAACTATTGCACAGTCATCAAAAACAGGCAAGTCCCGGTACATAAAGCTGTACTTAGCTAGAACTACTCGCCATACTTACTCTCATACCCTTGTCCCTTACAAATGGCACACAGATGCCTTCAAATTCTTGTTCTTCCCACTAGTGATCAGAGAATGGAATAACCTGTCCCCCTCCATTACGAATAGTACATAGCTACTTTCTCAGAACAAGTAGAATGAGACTTGTTAGCCCCGAAAAATAAATACGGTGTTACGTTTGATTGTTTGTTTCTTTTTTTTTGCTTTCTCAAGCAAAGTGCTAATATGTTTGTAGTTTTGAAAAAACGCGCTCGTATGAACAGTTTTTTTTATTTTGTTGTTGGATTTGTTGCATTTTTCTTTTTTGACAGTACTCAATCACTGTCCTATTGTGATCATCTATTATATATCCTCTTGACTGTATGTAAATATAAAAAAAATAAAAATAAGTATACACACTCATCACATATGCTCAAGTAAAACAGTTGCCGGCTATGTACCTTCTATCAGCTTCGTAAAAGAAAAAAAAATATTTTCAATTTAAACTACACGAAAGAAGGAAAGCGAGCGGGTCTTGTTGTTTCGAAGATTCCTAAGCGCCCTAGGGAAAAAAACTGTCGCGGACGACGCACTAGTTAGAATACGGGAGATTACTTTTTCGTTTGTCATACTGCCAGTGTTTACTCAGAGCAGCCGACCGAGGTGGTCTACTGGCTAAGGTACTCGGCAGTTTACCCACAAGTCATGGTATCAAATCTTGGCTGCGGCGGCTGCATCTTCAATAAAAGCGATAATTCTGAAGGCCCATGTAGTGAGATTTGGCACGCGTTTTATTAAAGAACACCAAGGGATCGAAATTTCCCGAGCCTTCCACTACAGCGTCCTCTCATGATCATATAGTAGTATGGGACATTAAACCACACATATAAATCAAATCAATCAATTTACTGAGACCATAGCAGGCCATCACGCTATAAAGATGCTATGATTGCTCATCGTAGTTACAAATAAGCAATACAGAAAATGAGAGTAACACGAACTTGGCACTTTGTATATGAGCAATATATTTACTTGAAATAATATATAAACAAAATAAAACTGCATAAAAATGGCAAGTTTGGTTATAAGGCTGCTTACACGGCTACTTATGAAGCATAAAAGTAGTGCATAATGTTTTTATTACTCATGTCAATCCCGCCATGGTGGCCTAGTGGCTAAGGTACTCGATTGATGACCCGCAGGTCGCGGGATCGAATCCTGGTTGTGGCGGCTGCAATATTGATGGAGGCGAAAATGCTGTAGTTCCGTGTGCTCAGGTTTGGGTGGACGTGAATTATCCCAGGTGGTCGATATTTTCGGAGCCCTCCACTATGGCATCTGCCATAATCATACGGTGCTTTTGGGACGCTAACCCCACATATCAAGAAATCAGCTTTTTTAGTATCTCGAGCAAGTAGAAGAATAACAACACTAGAGTCTGTAATAACGAGATTTTCTATAGCAGACACAGCACGTGGTACCAAGTCCGGCATGACGCCATTATGTTTTGTGAAGCAGAATGAAAGAACTGGTTACATCTGTTGAATTTGTCAGCTTTTACGCGTGACGGCAGTTGAGTGTGGAGCGTGTCGTTTCGGTGAAAGTAGTTACAGAATCTTCTTGGATTACCTTTAAAAAATATGGGGAGTATAGGGCAGAAATAGTGATCTTTTCTTTCTTTGGATTTTTCTTTAAAGTTTTTTGCAAACACGCGAATGTCTGGCGGTGTGAAATGGGTTATTTCCGACAGCTTTGTTAACTTCCGTAATCTTTTGGGTTGGCACTTTGCGTGTATCACTTCGCGAGAAATCCATGGGTTATTTTTCAGAACTTTTTTCAGTTAGACTGTAATAAAACTTGTTATGCAGGTGACACTATGTCCTTAAAAAGCAAACAGAAAGCGTTTACATCAGAGTAATGATCTGAGGCCTGTGCTGACAACTCTTGGTGTTCATTAGCTAGATAGGTTAGAGTATAGTCGTGTTCAGCTTTATCGTAATTGATTAGTATTTGGGCTGCAGTTTGCACGCAAATACATGCAATCGACTAAAAAGAAAGACTGCGGATGGACTAAGCGAAAAATCGAAACAAGTATTGTAAAAGAACTTGAACCTCTTGTGCCCCAATTTCTTGACTGGCATTATTGTAACGCAGACGCAAATGAAATACAATAGTGATTATAAACATGTTTTGAATACTCATGCAGTTACTACCAATTTTTAAATTCACATTGGTCAAGAACCAGGTAACAGCGTAAGCGTTGGACAAACCAACTGAACAAATGAAACGCTTAATATCAAGCACAAAGTGGTTGACCTAGAGGTGGTTGAAAGTCAACGCTTGGTTTGTGTCATCTTGTTTGTCTCGTACTTGCGCTGTTATCCGGTGGTTCTTCTGGTATGCTTCAACTAGCCTAAGCTAACGTCTCAGTGCAGTCTTTCGATGCCAGCCAAACTAAAGAACTAAAGAAATCGCCTAGGCTTTTGAGAGTAGACTCCGTGGTGGGAGTCACACAAATCAGCGCCATCTTAGGCATCGCCCCTATTCATTCACACGAGAATAGATAAAGCAACTTTCGTCATTTCAGCTATAACCGACAGATAGAGCGTTTTTGAATGAGACCAAGAAATGCAAACAGACGGGGAAAGTGTGCATAGAGGCTGGGAAGACGAACATGCAGGGGCGGAGATGAGTTTAGCTCCGGACCGTTTCCCTGCGCTCCCACCGCTTTTACCCAACTTGCAGCCTAATTCCTTTTTCATGAACATTAAAATCTCCCGACGGACATGAAAAAAAAACATAGAAGAAACGTTCTGCAATTCTCATTACGAGGCCCAACTATACACATATCTCAAGTCTTCGAGGTCGAACGGGCCCTTTTCGACAATGGAAAAACTGTGCTACATATTCTTTTTTTCCCTTTTGGAGTCCAACTTACCCACCACGGCACTATATTACTTCTATAAAACCAAGGAAAAGTTTCGTCCGATATATTACCACGCCTGCCACTTCGCGGTTATGCTTCGCACCGGCAGTCGATGCACCTGCCTTAGACATATGAAATAAAGGAGATTCTACTTTCTTGCTTTGTTTCGTCCCCGTAAATTACGTGCATCTCGGAAAGTCCCACAGCCGCCTATTAGGCATTGTGATTCATCCCTCTTCTTATTCTTCTTGGCCAGAAAAGGATGCTCCATCAAACATTCCTGCCCGAGAGGCTTCGCGGTAAGCCGCAATAAGGCGCCATATATAGCGTGCACCAGGTGGCGCGATGGTGGAGAGCCGCGAGTATGTGGTGCTGGCAGTGTGCAAAACACTACATAGTAGAGACAGCAGTGAGTACTGAAAAAAAAATGAAAGTGCGTAAGAGATTGGGACAAGTCTGAGTAATTTCATCGAAACTTATAGCCGAAGCCACGTATTCAAACGTAGCGTGCATGCATACAAGGGATTTCCGGCTGCCAGTGAGTTAGCCAAGATATATGGCATATAGGTATATTGGGCTTCAACGGCTCGTATTTGAGGGTGTGTGGAGAGGGTGAAGTCGGTATTATGTGAACGACCGCAGACGCTGCGAGTAAACTGACGAGTTGTGGGCGGGGTGAGATAACTTCGGCGTAAACTTAATGGATGGCGCCCTTACAAAGTACTGGACCTCATAGAAGCGTGTTTCTGACGCGTTAATGTCACCGGTCATTACTTTCGCCCAGACCTAGGTGCTACATACATGTTTTATTACTGACTTCTGGTTAACCTCCCTGCCTTTCCTTGCATCTTTATCTCTCTCTCTTAATAACTGACTTATGCTTTCATAATAGACCACCGTGTAATATGCTTACAAATAAAAGTCACCGGGTCCTTTATGTATATGCCAAAGACGACTCGAAGGAAAATACCAACTTCTTTCCACCGATTGTAGTGATCTCCTCACCCGACAGGTTTCCGCTTTCTGGTTTCGCACTGCTTCCGGTAAATCACAAGCATAAAACTTAATGAGTTCTTTGGGACTGGCACGCCATTGACCATTTGATGGTTTCGTGCGATAGTGTGACCGCGCGATGACCTATTATTCATGTGACGTCGTAGTAATGCCGTGAGCGCGTGTCCCATATTGGCGACATGTAATGTCATAACAATGTCGTTCGGTGACGAATTCATACGATGTTTTCTTTGTATGCGTGCATGTAAAGAGTGAGTGCGTGTGTGTGCCTGCGTTTTGAATCACTCGTGTTGACACCACCACCGATAGTCATTTTCGTCTTTGATGAGGCATTCAAGCTTTTCACTTAAAAAAAAAATTACAGCGGAAGCAATTTGCCGAGTTTTTTCGCAGTTGTCGTACGTAGCACTTGAACGCGTTGGAGACAGATATAAAGTACAATATTTGTCATGGTCTTTTGTAGTGCCAAAGCACAAAGGAAATTCATACGCATTTCTCATACTAGAGCTTCTCAGTTGAAAAAACTATTGTGAATTTGGATGTTCGTGACTTTTGAAAGAGACCTTGCCCCACCGTAGTGGTCTAGTGGCTAAGGTACTCGGCTGCTGACCCGCAGGTCGCGGGTTTGAATCCCGGCTGCGGCGACTGCATTTCCGATGGAGGCGGGAATGTTGTAGGCCCGTGTTCTCAGATTTGGGTGCATTTTCAAGCAACTCCAAGTGGTCGAAATTTCCGAAGCCCTCCACCACGACGTCTCTCATAACCATATCGTGGTTTCGGGACGTTAAAACCCACAAATTATCAATCAATTGAAGAGACCATGAAGTAAAGACCACCTTTTCAATATGAGTAGACTCGCAACATCCAGCACAAGTTTGGAATACTTCCCTTTTTATTAGGGAAACCGGTGTGTGTCTGGTGACGCCAGCAATCGAACCAAATATATTGCCAATACTAAGCATAATTCATTACAAACGCGACCTCCACCATTCAGCTTACTATCAATGTGGTCTACACTGTAGGTATGAGTACTATTAGTCAATTAACCGAGCGGTGGGTTGGCGTGCCTCTGTCTCTATTCATCACATAAAGAAAGGTGGGTAGAATAGTTACCCTGCACCATGTCATACAGTTGGAGCGGCGAGTAAACATACTGCAAAGCCGGCGCATGAAAAAAACAAGGCAGTAGATAGCTGCCACATAAACTAAGCAGATTAGTAAGGCTCGCGTTAATTGGCTTAATCGGGGCTGAAGGACACGCCCCTGTAGCTATGGCACCATAGGTCTCACTTGTAGTCTATAGAAGTAGAACGAGGATAATCGGGCGAGAGCGTATCGTGCTGCCGCTTCGTGCAGCCCATAAACTAGGGCTATAGAGTTCAAGCTTGTGCGTCTGTTTCCAGACTTTGTGTCGTGCTTTTATCTCCATCTTCGCATACTGCCATAAAACATCAATATGTATAACTCAAGGCAGCAGTGTTCTTTTTGCGTTGTTTTTTAGCTTTTATGCTCTCTTCAATCGTCATAGATAAGGACAAACGTCTGACAGAGCTTCTTAGTACGTCTTTCATCGAAGCCGTGTCTTCAGCACGTGGGGGTTTCATGTCCGGAAAAAACATCCGCACTCCGACGAACCCAGACGCCATAAAGAACAGGACGGACCAAAGGGACAACTGCGAGGAGATGTTGGGTATTAAGAGTGGCATAGCGATGGCACGCTATAGCATTTGAGCAAGGGGACGAGACGCCACAGCTTTTTTCTTTACAAATTTTATTTTACAATCTAGTCATTTTAAGAAGCGTCTGAGTGGGCACTGGAAAGTGGAAAAGAGTGCTGAGGAGAAGGAGGAGGTGTTCGAATTGAAATGAAAGGGATTTCTTCGTGGTTCGTAATGAATGCGAGAAAATAAAGCAAAAATCGTTAGGAATCCTCGGCAGGGCCATCTATACATGACGCATCCAATCTCTTTCGCCGTCGCCCCCCACCTTCTTCGTTCTTTTGCTCGCACGTATCCCCCCCCCCCCCCACGTCTCTGCAAGGCTTCAATGACAGGCGAAGCGAGGGCGTACGGACTTTGCATATTAGTTCAATTGACGGCCTTAGTTTATTCGTTTAGCATCTTTCTACGCGAAGCGCTACTGGTTGAAGATGGTGCAGCACGGTAAAGCAGTCAATACGTAGCATCATATATCCTCGAAGATGTGCGACTAGCAGGAGGGCTCATGTAATTCATTGCTTCAAGCCACGTGATCCCCTACGCTTCCTGTAAGATAAGGAGTAAAGCTTCACGCTTGGCGAATTCCGTGGCATAGCCACGCGACGCAACAAACAATGATTTGGGGTATGACACAGGGGCAAAACGGGACATTTTTACTTTGCCGACCTCTGTAGCTCTTACCATAAGTACTTTACTTTGTGTATATATTTCAGCAATAAATGATAGTAGTTGTCTATTCTTTCATGTCTAAAAGTTTGTCACAGTGCTAGCGCTAAAAACAAATTAGGTGACCCTAAAGCTTCGCTTGTTGAAACTGAACGCGACAGCAATATCCTGTTTTAAGTGCGTAACTTCGAAGACTTAGGGCATGAAACTTTTTCGAACTTGCTACGCACCCAGTACGTGGCCTTAAGGGAATAGGCGCAGTAGCGCATGTGCCCTTTGTAGGGGGTAACCGGCTTTAATCCTTGAAGCAATTGTGGTAATCACATGTTCTGACGCCCGCTGTTAACGGGCGCTTGTACCACAAATTGTTCCAGCTATGTTTCATGTTTCATTGTGAAGCATGTATACAGGACGCGTGTGTTCGTAAAGCATGAAAGGTACTTCCACTAAACTTCAAGCAGATGAAGTTCTGTTCACTGTAATCATTAGCAGACGCGTGGCCGTCTGGTGGAACATCCTCTTGCCATGCAAATGACCTGGGTTCGATCTTCACTTAAAACCGGAACGACCCTTTTTTGGTTCCTACTCTGACCCAGGAATATGTATTTATTTAATTTGCATCATTTTCGATTTTTCGGTGACGCATAAGATAATACTTTTTCGCTCCCAACCAACTTGCCTTGCAGAAATTACGCCCACGCTGTAATTTCTGCAAGGCAAGTGCTTTAGCACTATCGCGTTAAAGTTACGTGGCTAGTGTCGGCGTTTTTATGACCCGTCAAAAACTGGCTAAATTCTGCTCGACCAAATTTTGGATCCATGCATGAACCTACTCCGGCATCAGTTCAACAACTTACGTATTTATTGGGTACTTTACACTACTAGCTACATACAACCAAAAGTTTGGTTTAATTGATTCTCGGTGCCAAAGCAGGATTTTTTTGATTCGGGCGCGTGGGAGGGGAAAACACCACAAAAAGTCATACAAATTACTTAAAGCGTTGTTTGAATGAGAAACATTGCATGCATATCCATAAATTGTGAATAGAAGTTTAAAAGTTGGTCGATGACAACATGCCAAATTTATTACTCTTTTGTGTGGCATAAGGAAGTCAGAAAAGCATTTCACAACCTTTTTTTTAGGGGCTAAGCTCTTTATGCCGTGGCTTGTGCGTCCTCTGTTGTCGTCGTGTGTAACCTGTGGCGCATACCTGCATACCAGTGGCACATACCTACCCTCGGGCACATATCCGCATGTCCACATGTGAAGAAAAACGTAGCACGGTGCCATTATTACGCTCACGGTGTTAACATAGCACTGACAGCAGAAATGCGGTACATACTCTCGTTTAGTCCTTGTATTGTCCGCTGGATGGCGGTACTTGTATATGATGAATATATGATTGAAAGACACGAGAATGTGGTATTTGGAGGGTTCACTGGATGGGCAGACAGAGACACGGACGGACGGACGGATGGACGGGTGGATGGACGCACGAACAGACGCATGAACGGATTGACGGACGCTTCGCCCCACTCATCATCATTCATCCCATAGATATGCTGTGATTTTTTTCGCAATCTTTAGTTTCACCACGACAGTGTGCCCAGAAGCGCACGCCACGACGGCTACGACGAACTTCGCATGACGTTTTCACATTGTGGCAACCGACCATAATTGTCACAAGCTACTGTCAAAACGTCAAAAGAAACCTTCGATAACGAAATTTACGACAAATAAGGCCGCTCTCCCAATCTCTGGGTGGGATTCGAATGTGAAAAAAAAGTG
This sequence comes from Rhipicephalus microplus, assembly GCF_013339725.1. Taxonomy (NCBI): domain Eukaryota; kingdom Metazoa; phylum Arthropoda; class Arachnida; order Ixodida; family Ixodidae; genus Rhipicephalus; species Rhipicephalus microplus. The sequence goes on from NW_023613884.1 coordinate 37,435, forward strand.
GTTGAAACCTTTCATTCCTTGAAATATGCGCAGATAACATACATTGAGAGTAAATTGGAACTGAAACGAGGACCAGTGTCGTCGACATGTTCCTGGAAAGAGCCCGCTGGCCTTAGGGCGACAAGCGATCTTTTCTAGTTTTCCAGAAACGTGTGACGGGACAAGCAACTGTGAGGGACAGCCCATGCTGTCGCTCGTCACTGCCGTTTGTCGCTGTTGCCAGAAAATTGCGTGCATGCGGTTGGTCCTTAACGATCTTCAAGCATCGGTTGTATTCGTACTCGAAACTACTTCTCTATTTTACGGGATTTCAGCCGAGCGTAACTCGGCCAGGCAAGTATCCGACTAAATAGAAAAGTCATTCTGTATGCGTAGAAGAAAATGCTTATGTGGGAGAAATGATCGACTGATATATGCACATCTTGAAAAAGAAACTTAACGAAGCTGTTAATTAGCCTGAATTGATTCGTCACATCCGGGCGAAGTTTACGCAAAAAGGAGTCACGTCTCCCGCCGTTTGGTACGATTTATTGTCAGTAAGCCATAAGTTCTTAATCCTTAGAAGGCACTTATACGGCAGGACACCGGATTAACCTCGTCACTTAGGGACCTAACTGGCGCCGATAGACACGTGTATAAAGCGTTTCCTTCTATATTTCCGTTCAAAATTTTCCCGAACTAATAGACCTAATTACATTATTCGATAGCTGGGGGAGCAGTCGGTAGGGAAGGGGAGGTGCGATGTACTGCACCTGCGGACATTTCTTATTTCGGACATTGTCTTATTTTTTGACCTCTTTTTAACAAAAACGAAAAAAAAAAAAAGAAGAAGAAAAGAGCCCGCTTCTCCAGGGCGGCTGAGTGCACATTATATAAGAAATAGCCAAAGGAGAGCGAGAATGAAAAGTTCAAATGAGCCATGACGTATGAATAGACAATGAGAAATATTTCGACAAAGTGAAAAAATAAATAAGCGCTTTTATCGCCTTTCTTTTTGAGTGTTTCGGATAGCGAGGAGCCATCACCGGAAAACTATTTTTCCGAATCGAGATCAGAAAGCAAGTGCACTTACGTATAAAGCATTTGCACGCACTCCTACGTGCTTTCGTGCGTATTTCACTACAGCGCTTTGTTTCGTTTGCGATGGTGAACATCGAACTACTCAGGAGAGAATATATAGTGAAACAAAAAAAAGAAAAAAATTCGTAATAACAAAATCTCATTAGGAAAGGCGCAATGGTTCCTTGCTTTTTTTTTTTGTCCGATTACCGATTCCTCCCTACCGATTTGCGTGAGAGCTTGCTTTCATTTCTTTTTATTTCTTTCTCCGTGAGTTTTGCACAGCAGCTGACGAGAAGACTGCGTAAATGGGCTCAAATTTAGTATTGTAAAAAAAAGAAAGGAACAATGCATAAGCTGTAAAAGGCATGACGAGACTCGGCGAAAGCGAGCCCGAGCCTTCTGGTTATTTGTTCGACTACGAATTTCATTTTTCCATTCACCTGTAGGTACTTAGTTGGGTGGAGGAATTATTACAATGTTTCAAGAATTGAACACACACACTATGCTCGATAATCTGATCATCCAAAACCTCTGTGTATTGGTCAATTTAACACTGTTATCGATCTCTGATTCTTTTGTAGTCATTTGGCCTTTCGTGTACATACGCTGCTTTGATATCCAGTGTTGGTAGTTGAACCTCAACCGTTGGTCGGAAGTCATGCCACAACGCGAACAACGCGGTTCTTTTTCTCCCTTTCTAATGTCATCCAATGATTACAAAAACGCGCTTGTAAATGGTAATATGAAGGGTAGGTACCAAAGTGGGAGACACTCGCTCTCTGCTAAGCCTGTCTGTAAGGACCTAGATAAGGTGTTCCCAGTCTGGTTTAAATGGTCGATTCTTAGTAATATTTATTCTCGGTTTGTTTGATTACCTGATTATGTCCACAGTAATCTAAGAAGGCAACCTGTGGACGCAGGTTCCGGCCGTGCTACTATGGCACACTGACTTCGCGAATAATAACTGCAGAAACTACGGTTTGATTATGCACATGAAACTTGTTATGAAAAAAAAAGAGCAAAGAACAAACAAATAATTATAATAAACTGTTTTGAGCTTTTCTCTACGTTACGAGAATAACGTTTACATTATGCAGTGCATGCGACTCGTGCTCTTTTATTTATGTGTGTATTTGCGTGGACATAAAAAAAAAGGTGGCACGATCCGTTATGCAGTTGTTCAGGAACATGCCTCCGGGGTCAGAAACTTTCGGAGTTTCCATCTGACGTGTGGCAGCTTGGGCTAGTTGGTATGGCATGACGACAGCTTATAGCGTGAGAACAAAACGACGACACAGAGACAAGAAGGACACGAAAGACACGAGCTCGTGTCTTTCATGTCCTTCTTGTCTCTGTGTCGTCGTTTTGTTCTCGCGCTATAACTATCGTCAATCCACCTGACCTTTTTATGCACTGCATCCGAGATCAACTTACCTTCGATCAAGCGGCGATGTCACGGGATGAAGTAATAGTGTCACGGCAGATTACGTGACGTCGTGACAACGTCAGGAGTTTGGATAACCGCTGATGTAATATTGACGCGTCATGAAATGACGCCACCACAAGGTGATGATGATGATGCCGACAGTGATTTTTCGCGTTTGATGTGGCATCTAAGCCTTGAGTGCTAAAAACATGTGCTGTCTGTTTAAAAGCGTAAGCATACTATTGCCTTTCATGTCACAATTACCTGCTGACGAAATTGGCACTACATAGACACTAGATAGCAAGTTGATTGATATGTGGGGTTTAACGTCCCAAAACCACTATATGATTATGAGAGACGCACACTAGATAGCAAGTACTTCGTGAACGGACAATGCAAAACATTGGAAATGCTGAAATTCAATTCGTTTTTTTTTTCTTGTTTTTACGTATCGAATTGTTTCTATGATTATGCTATGGTCATCCGATTGTCTAACAAGTGATCATGTACCCTGGTTTCATTCCCAACTATAAAGACAGCAGGGCAGTTGGTGTGCTGCTCTTTCTCGCGTAACCGTGGGAAGTACGTGCTGTGGACTGACTGTGAGAACATCGTCAACAGGTTCGCCTGCTGTCTGAACTAATCCGTGCTCTATGCCTGCAGTCGAATGAGCCTCAGAGGTTCAGAGAAAAGTGTCAGCTATGCGTGATATTCAATTAAACTACACTCATGAATTACTCTTTTTCTCTGCTGTGTACCAGGCATATGTACCTAACAACGAAAAATTGCCTAAAGAATTATATGTGATGCGTATACGTAAGCTGCTACCTTCGGAGCGAAAACTATAGTTTCAGAGACATGCACGCACACATGTGCGCAAGCCAATTGGCAAGGTGAAAGCAATTACGCAAACTGAAACAAAAAGAAGCACCAGATTACCTCTGCTCGTGGAAGCGTTAAGACACACGGACTGCGAGTCCACGAGTAAAACCACGTGAAAAGACCCACACTGGAGTTCATAGACTGCCTTCCTGGTGTCTTTATAATTTCCTCATTAGCAGTATTTTATGGCGTGTGTATATTCATTCGAGGCACAGAATGCTGCAATGAACTCTGCGGTCTTAGCTGCAAACCTCGTCGGTCCAAAAGGCAAGGAGCCCTTTGCTGGACAAGCTGCTTCTGTGGGGTATCGGGTGCTAGCTGGCGCCGCCGTTTTCTAAATCGGACACCACTGCAGAAGCTGGAAGGGTGGGTGGAGCCCAGCGCTTGCATTCTCTCGGTGTCATTCGTACATCTACTTTAGTGTGTCGATTACTGAGCCGTAGCGAAGGATACATATGATGAATCTACATGACGTCCTTCACCGCTGTAAAGGTCACGGTATGTCCACTTTTAAACTAAAAAAACGGAATGAGGTAATATACGGCGTTTCCAGTGAAGTTCGTGTGCTGTGTGTGTGTGTTTCAGACTGGATGAGACGGGAATGTACACGGCGTTAGACACTCACAGTTGCATTTGAATCGGGAGAATGTGCAGGAATAGGGGCCGTTTCACCTTGTGTCGTATAAATTATGATCGTTACATTTTGTGGGTAATAAATTTAGTGCGAATACTTATTAGTTCACTTATTTTAGCCTTTGAGGTAAAAAATCCCGCGAGACACATGTGTTGGTGTGTGTAGCCACAGCGAGAATAATAAGAAAACTAAGTTCCGAATTCGCGCGCAGTGATAGCGCAGAGAACATGGTATCAAAAGCTATCATTGCAGTGACACTGTCAAAGTAGTAGACTAAATATTCCATCAACAAGAACGACAAGAGAAAATTACGAAAAAAAAGAAACCCTTATGACGACGAGCGTGGATCAAAGGAAGGCCATAATACAACGTGCATATCTCGTAGATCTGGCTCCTTCATGAAGGTTTAGGGGTTATTGCACTCAAATTCTAACCCAAAGGTGCGCGGGATTGAATACCGACAGCGCCAGCTGCATTTTTGGTGGAGGCGAACATGTTTTAAGGTCCGTGTACTTAGATCTGTTGGTGTATTAAAAAAAAAAACAGGTGGTCAAAATTTTGGGAGCTCTCTACTTAGGCATCTTTTCCAATCATATTATGGTTTTGGGATGTTAAACACCAGAGATTTATATATAATCATTATTACCCTAGCAGGTATTGTAAATACTTAATCGGCGTAGCTCGTTTTAAAACATAAGACAGGGGAAGGGACAGAAGGGAGCGCTTACTTCCAACAAAATTTTATTTCAAGGAGCGTACATATATATGCTCATGAAATTCGAAAACAGCAGACAAAAAGATGAAAAACCCTCTATTGTCATGCGCTAAAAACTTATGGTCTCAAAAACTACAATTCTTTTTCACACAGACCGAGAGAAAGATTGCTGACGCAGTTCAGCCCTAATCTACTAATCCTTTCTGCTTCAATAATCTCCCTCGTCACTTTTTTTCTGTTTTTTTCTATGATTACCGTACCATGAAAAAGTGGTTTGCAGCCACGCGTGCTGCAATGTAGTGCCTCTTGTTATACTCTAGGTATTGTAACCGCCTCGTTTGAACAGACTTGATAATTTTCTCCAACTTTCCTTGTGTATACGCAATAAAGATGGCCGAAGACTGCAGATTTTCTGCCCAAAATCAGGCTCAAATCAGGGTTCACTGACAAAATAATTACACTACCAATCCTCTAGTGTTTCGACGCCCTAATAAGCTGAAAAAGAAAACGCAAGTGGAGTGGCGCACAAGATTAATAAAATGAGTATGAAGTGTGTTCATTATAGGCATGCTGAAGTTTCATTGCTCATGCACGTAGAATAGTCATAGAGGATCACAACATAGTATCAGCAAGATAGGTGGCCTCAATCGAAGACAATATGCAGTGATGCGGTCGGCCATTTTCTAGCTCGCATTGTATCTTATTGATGACTGACGAGACAGAAAACAACAAAATCACACCTGTTATATTGTTGGCCTATTTTGCAAGGCTAAACGCCACTTAGATTTAATTAAGCGCTGTGATGGTGAGAGCAAGAATAGATACGGAAGAATACTGCACTAAACTCAGTTTAATTGAGTTGGAAGAGTACTGCGGTCAAATCAGCTACCGTACCAGATGTGTCAACTACCCGATGCTTAAGGCTCACCTAGACTTTGTCACCACCACCACTACACTCATCATCATCATCATCATCATCATCATCATCATCATCATCATATGCAACTCTATCGACTGAGAACAGGTACCACCGCAAGGATGGGACTGTTACTCCTGTGAATTGTTATTTTTTCGTGCTGCCCCTCTTGCTGTCCGTGTAACGAATTATCATAACTGTGGAGGTTTCGTTTTCTATACAACCTCCATGACTATGAGATTTGCCGTGGTGGAAGGCACGGGAAATTTCGACCACCAGGGTGTGTTTAACTTGAATTTAAATCTAAGCACACAATTCTGTGGAATTTTTCCTACGTCAAAATGTGACCGCTGCCGCCGGGATTCGGTCCCACGATTTTTGCGTCCTCGTGTCAAGTCCCAGAACCACTACGCAAAGACGCAGTGGATTTTGTTAGTGCGATGAAGATAATCGTGTCAGCATATATATGCCTCAGTACGGTGAATCTGGAGCGTGCAAACCAAAAGCAGAGTGATTCAGTACTTTTAGAACAGTATTGATAACCGTGGCTGTACATGTGTAGAAGAGGGAAACTGTTGAAAACAGACATTCTTTTCTCAGCTTTCGATACGCATCGCATGACATCGCTACAGTAAGGAAGCGACTGGAGGAAACAAAGCAGAGAACGCCCGGCGTTTCGTCGCCGCACACCAGCGAAGGCAGTGCCTCCATAAAAGAAGGCGGAAGCGGGAAATTCACCGCAGGAAACGCAACCGTTCGACTAGAAAATGAATCCATCTGGAAGGGAACATGCGCCGCCTTCAGTGGACCTCCACGCGTCGCATGGCTGACTTCAATTGTTCTTCAGTTGCACTCCTTTCACGTAATGGGGGCGTAGCATCTCTCCTGAACGCCCCATAGGTTTCTGTGCAGGATGCCATACCCACAGTGCTCCGCGTGGATTTCGCCACATGGCTGAGTGGGGATTGCCACGCTACACGAGGCGATGTTTTTAAGTCTGTAGCGACATAGCAGGCTACCATTTGCCGTCCTGAAGTCAATCGCTATGTCAGAACAGTGACCGTTCACTGTAGTGAGTAAGGGGAGCGCAACGATACGGCTATTGTACATAACGGGGCTACTTAGACGAACAAATGGAACCGTATGTTGCGAAAATGGCGATCACAAAATTTTAGTGGCAATGTCAGATTTACCTCAATTAGCACAATATGGCAAAACTGAGCACCAAGAAAAAGATCAGAATAAAACGTTGATTGATTCATAAGTGGAATTTCACGTAAAAAACACCAAAAAATATTGACAGACGCCGTAGTAGAGAGCTCCGGAAATTTCGACCATAGGGGGTTCTTTAAAGTCCACCTAAATCTAAGTACATGGACCTACATAATTTTCGCCCTGTCCGAAAATGCAGCCGCTACAGCCGGGATTTGATGCCACGACCTACGGGTCAGCATTCTAATACACCATCACGGCGAGGCTAAATTAAAACATTGCTAGAGCGGAACGTTTTCTCAGAAGTAAAGCCGCATCGTCTTCCAGATGAACCATGCATAAATGTTAACTAATCCTGAAAAAAAAACAAAAAACTCGCTTTTCTCATACCCCCTGCGAATATTAAAGCCATTATACGCATTCCACCATGGCGGAATTTCCGAACATGACTGAGACGGGCAGCTTGTAGCTAATCCTGTGTAACTTACTAGAAAACCCATACAATGACCACGTACACACCCTCATTATGGTGCGTAATCCAAAAACTTTTCTGCACTTATGTCCATGCGATCATTCCATTTCAATTTTTCATTTCAATTTGCTTTCTTTCAAATCCTCGGAGCTACCGCTTCCTCCTTTGCGGTGATGCTTCAGGACACACCTGAGAATGTTCCTGGCGTGCAATCGTTAAGCCGGGCTTCGTCGTCCAGGAAGCGTGGTAGCGCGTAGAGCGACACGGACAGCGAGGCAACCGATAAGTACTCGGATGTTTCGAGTCATCGGATGATGACTTCACGGTCGCCATGAATGAAACTTCAAAATGAAGACTGCTGCGGACGGCATCGTCGGCAAGTGTTTCCACCGTTAAGATTCCACCACAGCGCTGGCCTCACATCATGCTGTTTATGCTCGAAAACCCTGCGACCAACTTGCGACTCCTCAACAGGCAAGTTCTTTCTGTGCTTCTCAGGAAACCGCGCCTAATGGCATCAAAGACGGGAGGATCAATGCACGGAAGAATGTCCTTGCCGTAGACGTTATGCACCATAGCGTGCTGTGAAGCCTTTGGCACATAAGAGAAATCGGCAACGTGAAATTTCGGCCAATGGTCGCTACAAGTTGTAATGGCACTTAAGGCGTCATTTATGATGTGGATCTTTCCATCCCAGCTAATCACCTAGCTGCCAATAATAATAAAGCTAGCTACAGAAGGCACTTGCATCACGCACATCACCAGACTTGGCAACTCAAGCTGCTTGAGGCTTGTGTTCGAGGAAGACAGCCTTCCCTCGTATGTCAAAGTTGGTCATGTTCGCCATTCAATGCGTCCGTACGTACCAAAGCCACTGCAATGCTACAAGTGTTTCATGATGGGGCACGTAAAATGACAACAAAGTTGTGTGTCCGTGGTGCGCTGAATCTCCCTCGAAAGACGCCTGCGGTGACACCGCGTTACGATGTCCAAACTGCCACAGCTCTCATGAAGCCTCATCCAAGGATTGCGCGCTGGTGCGAAACGAGCACGCGGTACTCAGGCGTATGGTGCGGGACAATTCAACGCGCAGGGAAGCTGCCGCCACACTTCGCCAACGATGGCGTCGTGGGCGAACACCATCACGAAAATACTGCTCTACCGATAGAAAGATGTTCAATCAAAGTGGCTGACCCACCAACACCGAACTCACTGAAGACGGATACTGCCAAACAGAAGAAAGGGACAGCAGTCGCACCTTCCGAACAGTGGCCCTCACTTCCACGAAGTCAACCTACTTCGGAGTTGCATCAAATCCCGCCGCCCTCGCCGACCCCTCGAACTAGTGATGCGACGAATGAAGATCAAGTTATAAGCTTGCTGCAATCACTGATGAGTGCCATGCGTGTCTTACTGAGCAATATGAAGACTTCGTCTGCGCAGACCGCACTGCAAGCGCTGGACACCCTAAGTCCGGTGCTTGAAGCTCTAGGGTAAAACCACGGCCAGCGAGGCACCGTCGTTTCGAGTGGAAGTCGAGAATTCATCTCTCTTTCAGTGGAACGGCAGAGGACTTAGGCCGCCCATGCCTGACTTTAGACAGTTTGTATTTGTCTACCGTTTCCCCATTATTGTGATTTGCAAACCCAACGTGTCTGCTTCAATCAAACTGTCAGGATATGAGTGCTTTATGTCTTCCACTCAGAGAAACTGCAGCAAGGTTATTGTATTCATGTGCCATGACCTCACTTACGTTCACCACACAGTCTCGCCGGATGAATAGAATCATTATGTGTACCTTACTGTGTAGAAGGATGAGGCTACTTTCACGATCTTTAGAACTTATCTCCATCAAGCCGCCTTGACTGCGAGCGCTTACGCAATATTCTGACATCGACTGCAAGCCCCTAGGTGATCACTGGCAACTTTAATGCCTACCATTTCCTATGGGGGAGATCCAGGGTCAACTCTACAGAAAGAAAGTAGGTGTCCTTAGCCTCGGAGTACATGCTCTGCGTTTGTAATGATGGAAGCCCTACATATTTACGCGGATCAGACTATAGCAGCTGCCTGGACCTTAAATTGGTTTCTCACTCACTTACCAAGAAAGTGCACTGGTTTTCGGATTTGGAAACGCGGGGCAGCGACCATATTCCAACTTACCTGCGGATAGAAGGTTTCACCAGCTCCAAGTCCTCAAGATACCTCAAGTACACCGATTAGCCGAAATCCAAAGTGTTAATGGAAGACTGTTGTACCGATGGCTCATCGTATAACCTAGAAGACTCGACTAAGGATGTCCTGCAGAATACCGTGCGTTCACTTTTGATTAGTCACAAGCACACCAATTTCGGCATCGAGCTTGAGAAACTTCGCGCAATACGTCGCCATGCATAACGTGGGTACCGACGGCCAAAGTGCATGGGTGATTTGAGGCTGCCTAGACGCATTCAAAAGAAAATGCAGTGGAACATAAATTAACTGGCTTGGCAACGTTAGACATCCTTCTGCGAGTCGTTAGATCTGCTAAAGCCCCTATCACTGATATGGCGAACTGTCCGGAGTCTTAACACACCTTTTGGTCAGCGACTCATTTGCATCTCTGGCACTTCACCTACAATGCAGAGATTGATGTCGCAGAATTCTTCTGTAGAAAAATTTCCAGTGATTACAGTTTCACGGAATCAAGAATAGAAACACTTGACAACCCAAAACCTTCACGGGATCCCCGTATGAAATGCCAGTTCTCTACGCATGAGCTAGAAGCGGCACTGGTACTGTGCAGACGTTCTTCAACAGACGGACCTGACGGCATCAGCTATTGTGTACTTTGTAATCTTGAAGACGAAGCTCGGAAAGCACTCGAACGCCTGTACGACGACTCCTAGCAGACTGGTACGGTTCCCCAAGCATGGAAGTCAAGTCGCCTCATTCCACTTCTATAGGCTGGTAAATCTCCTTTGGATATTGCCTCATACCGTCCTATCGCGCTTGCTAGTTGTATTGGAAAAACACTGGAACAAATGATTCTAACACGAATGGAGTGGTATTTAGAGCACTATGAAATCTATCGAGTATCCAT
>NW_023613885.1:0-41376 GCF_013339725.1 Rhipicephalus microplus
ATAAGTTCGGCTCACAGATGACGATTACGGGAAACATATTGACGTACACAAATCGACGAAATTCACGAATGCGCGATCTCAGTCCCCTGCGATTCCACTGCAGTATTGCTGCTTTACGAACCTCATCGCTGAAAGACAGTGGTGGGTTAGCCATTGTCTACTCTAGGGCTGCTAGCACTGGACTAAGTGCATCCAGTACTTGAAGGGCACTTTTGGCTGACGGTGTATTCATGTCGTTTAACAACGCGCGAATGGTGTCCACTAATGATATTAGCGTCACCATCACGCGATGATCTGGCTTCCAGGCCATTGCAGGATCTTGTGCTTGTTCTTGAGGTGGCTTTTGTTGAGGCTCAACAAGTCGTGTAGGTGGCTTCTGTTGAGGCTCAACAGATTGTCTAGGCTGAAAGGATGACCATTGCTTGGTGACTAAGATCTTCCAGCATCTTCTCTTTGAGCGCAAATGTTTGCCATGCTAGGAGCCGCGCCTATCAATTTCACTTGTGTTTCTGACTTTCTCGTTAGATTTTGCATTGTCCTTCGTTAGGACCTTCGACGATGACGGTGACTTCGCCGTACTTTTTGCGCAGCGTCTCTGTGAGACGAGTTGTCCCGCACCATTTGCCTAGGAATATAAATCTCTTTCTTAATCTGAGGACAGTCCTTGGAGGAAGCACTGTGAGCAACGGAGTAGCTAAGTGGTAAAAATACTGGGCTGGCACCCAGCGGACCCGGGTTTGAGCACCACTGAGCCACTGGCGCTAGATCATGCCTGTATAATGCAAGTTTGACAACAAGTTACTAGCACCGGTGTAACTCTGTGGAGGGATATTAAACTTGCACCCAGCGGACCCAGGTTCAAACCCCAGTGTGTCATAAGTGCAAGGTTTTCTTTTTTATAACTTTATGCGCTGTTTGGTTACGGAAACCGGCGGCGGCGGCAGACAACATGCAACTGCGCGCGACCCGAATTGTGATCTCATAACAGCATTCGCTGTAAAACACAGCGTGATGTTAAGACCCATAAACGGAATGCAATTAGGGGGAAGTGTAGTATGCGCCAGTACCGAAGATACTTAGGATATGTGCGTGTGCACGGACTCACCCCTGTGATGCGTAAATGCGGACGTACGCAACCTCTCTAAAAGCATTCATTACATGAAGTGGACACTAATGCTGTGTAAATTCGCCTAACTTATTTGCTCTAAAAAAATTCTGCTGCTCAGCGGTGGCCGACTCTAATAAGTCTATTTCAAGTGACGGCACCAGGAGTTTCAAGTGACGGCACCAGATTATTATTTCAATCGACAAGCGTGGGCGTCCGCGCCTTTTCGCTATTTTGCTGCCTAGCCGACCTTATGTGAAAGCAGCACCCCTACAATTAAGTCCTCTAAATTCTCCGATAGTGGCCTGTCATTTTTATACCGTATGCCAACGTTACGCTATCTTATCCTTATGCAGTGTACACTACATATGCATTATGATAGCAAACATCAGCAGATAGTTTGAATTAGCAGACAAACTTTTGTCATTAAGCCTTAACGCTATGATTATCGACGCAAAGTAGTAGGCTTGCATAATGAAGAGCTGGTAATTCGATCAGAATATTGCATAAAATAATGACTAACCACAAGAGTTAACATGACAGCAGGAAGTCTTTGCTTCCACTGAGTGATTCTGTTCATGTCACGAAATTTACGACGAGCAAGGTTACTCATTCACTCATAGGAGTATGTGTACGTTTATAACGTCATTAGAACAGAAGCTTTAAGTAAGTCCACTACACACAAAAAATCAGCATATTTGAAATTAATGATGATGAGTGGGACTAAGCGTCCATCCGTCCATCGATGCATCCGTTTGTCCATCCGTACGTGCTTCAGTCCGTCCGTTTATTCTGGCTTCCATTCTTCCGTCCGTCTGTGCGTCCATGCCTATGTCCATACGTCCGAATGGACAGACGAAGAAAGGCACGGACGCGTGCATGAACGGATGTATGGAAGCAAGAACGAACGGACGGAAGGAAACGCGGATGGATGGACAGATCAACGGAGGGACCGAAGGAAACATGGACAGACGAAAGGACGGTCAAAAGCGAGAACGGGCGGATGGACGCGTGGACGGATGGACAAAAGCAAGGACGCACGGACGGCTGGACAGAAGCACAGAAGTACAGATGGGCGGGCAGACGAACGAACTCACGAAGGAAGCACGGACGGACTGAAGCACAGACAGGCGGATGGATGGATGAACGGATGGACAGACAGGCGGATGGACAGAAGCAAGGATGCGTGGACGGATGGATGGAAGCACGGACGCATACAAAGAAGGACGTGCGGATGAAAGCATGTATGGACAGACAGACGAATGGGCGCACGGACGTATTGATGAACAGAAGCACGGACGCACGGACGTTCAGGTGAAATGATGGACGCATGAATGGAGAAACGCTCCGCCCCACTCATCATTCACTCCGTGGATAGCCTACGAAAACCACTAACGCCATCTAGTTATATTATTTCCTGGATGGATGGATGGATGGATGGATGGATCGATAAGGCTGTACCCTTAAGAACGGCCGGTGGCTAGCGCCACCAAGCCGTAATAGGTAATGAACCAAAAACTAGATTTTTTTTTCTTTAAAAATTGAGTTTGAGGATTTGTACTTTGCAGTGAAGGGTTTAATTTTCACTCGTGCCTTGACTTTAGCCACCAATCAGATAACCTCCTTCTAGTTAAGTCTACCCGCCTAAAGTCTATTTTGCACTCCCGGTCCCTAAACCCCATTGCTTTGATAAACTCTGCGCCATCATCCTGAACTATAGGGTGATGCCCTTTACAGAACATCATCAAGTGTTCGGCAGTTTCTATTTTCTCTCCACACGCACTGCATACTGTGTCTACCCCTTCGTATTTGGCCCGTATTTCGCAGTACTCCCGTCCTGGCCTCAAACAGTAGAGAACTACCCTGAGTATTATCATAGATCCTTTCCTTGGCAATTTCCTGCTTAAAAGTTCGATAGATCTCTAGTGCGGACTTCTTAATCATGCCCATTCTCCACATGTCAGTCTCCGTTTCCTTCACTTTCTTCTTAACCTATAGTTCTTTTTGGTTTGGCCACCTGCTGTTTTCTAAGTATTTACCAGTCAATTTCTTGGTTCGCATCCTCCATTTTGTATCGACATTCTTCATGTACAAGTAGCTTAAAACCTTCCTAGCCCAACGCTCCTCCCCCATTTCTCTCAATCGCTTCTCAAATTTTATCTTGCTGCTAGCTTCCCTGCCCTCAAACGATGTCCATCCCACATCACCTTGTACTCCCTGATTTAGTGTATTCCCGTGAGCTCCTAAAGCAAGCCTACCTATTCCACGTTGCTTAATTTCTAATCTTGCTTGAACTTCTGATCTCATGCACAAGACCGCATTGCCAAACGTCAGACCAAGAACCATGACCCCTTTCCATATTCCTCTCACAACATCATACCTATTGTAATTCCACAGTGCCCTATTTTTCATCACTGCTGCATTCCTGTTACCTTTAGTCGTCACGTATATTTCGTGTTCCCTCAGGTACTCGGTCCCATTGCTTATCCATACGCTCAGATATTTGTATTTATCTATTATCTCTAACTTCAGCTCCTGTATTCTAAGCTCACTACCTTCGATGTCATTGAAAATCATGACTGCTGATTTTTCCTTACTGAGTGTAAAATCTAACCTATCTCCCTCACTACCGCAGATGTCCATCAATCTCTGCAAATCTTCCTTGTTGTTGGCCATTAGCACTATATCATCTGCGTACATAATTGCTGGTAGTGCCTAATCAATGAGTTTTCCTCGTTTGACTAAAGACAGGCTGAAGCCCAGTCCACTTCCCTCTAATTTGGCCTCTAATCCTTGTAAGTGCATCATGAATTTTAAGGGTGACAGGGGACACCCCTGCCTAAGCCCCCGTTTTACCTCTGCAGGCTTGGATACCTGTTTTTCCCACTTTATAACTACCTTGTTACCTTTATAGATATCCTTTAAAAGATTAGTGACTACATGTTCTACGTCTAGTGAGGCCAGTATTTCCCCCAATTCCTCTTGAACCACGCTATCGTACGCTCCCTTGATATCCAAAAATGCTAGCCACAGGGGCCTGCGTTCCTTTTCTGCTATTTTTATGCACTGTGTCAGTGAGAAGAGATTGTCTTCCAACCTCCTGTGTTTCCGAAACCCATTCTGCAGTTCCCCCAGCACCCCCCCCCCCCGTCCTCTATCGATGCCTGTAGTGTTTCCTTTATAATCTGCATCGCCAGCCTCTAGACCACTGATGTCAATGTTATAGGACGGTAGTTGTTTATGTCAGCTTTGTCCCCCTTTCCTTTATAGATCATGCTCATCCTGCTAAGTTTCCATCTATCGGAACTTCACCATCGATTAGTATTTTGCTCACTGCCTCTCTCAAAGCCTGATTAGACTTCGGACCTAATGTCTTTATCAGCATAATTGGAATGCCATCTTGGCCTGTTGTGTACTATAGAAACCCTTTTCTCAGCCTTTTCCCACTCTGGTTGCAAAAATGGAGCCATTGCACCACTTGATTCGTCCTTGTCTATTGTGGTGCATAAAGTACTTCTTTGTCGAATTTTTTTGTCACCTTTGTTCTTATATATTCAATAGCTTCGTCTCCTTCTAGCCTAGTACCTTGGGCTGTAGTTATAAAACTCTGCTCTAGGCTCGTCTCACTTCTTAGGGAGATTAGATGCTTCCGAAATTTCGCAGCTGCCTTTCTATCTTTTTTATGTACTTCTGCCAGCCACTGAGCTCCCTTTTTTCTAGTTTTTTCATTGATCAGAAGAGATGCATCCCTTTTACAGCTTAGAAAGGTTTCCCAATTTCTTTCCACATCTGTCGGTTCACCTCGCTGCTTAGCATGTCTGTGTTCCCTAGAGGCTTCCTGACGTTTTGCTATGGCTCTCTTAACTTCCTCATCCCACCAACTTTTGGGTTTGTGTCTTCTTTTCCGGGGTGACTTGTCACGCGTCTTAGCAAGCTCTAGCTCAAAGAGTCTAATTAGATTTGTGTATGTCCACACTGTCTTATTATCCTCCGTGATTACTTTCTCAATTTGCTTAGTGGCTATTTCGATTTGCCTTTCTGGATAAAAATTTTCGTGTAGTTGCTCATCTTGTCTCCTTCCCACTTTCACTGCTCTTCCAAAACTTAGCTTGATACGTTTGTGATCACTACCCAGACTTCTGGAGCCACCTTCACCTATGTGCATTCCCCTGAGCTTATCATACATCCTATGTGACATCAGTGCATAATCTATTGTCGACTGTAGCCTTCCTACCTCCCATGTTATTTGCCCTTCACACTTCTCGGTACTGTTGCAAATGATCAAATCAAGCCTTTCACACATATTCATGATCTTTTTGCCTGTCGGGTCGGTATACACATCTATATCTACTATGTGCGCATTCATGTCTCCTAGTAGAATTATCTCGCACTCTTTTCCTAACTCCTGAATGTCCGTTGATATACACTTTACCATTGCCTGAATTTCCTCTTTGGCCTTTGCTCCCGTCTACAAGTACACGAAACCAATGAGTGTCATTTGACCTGCCACTTTCCCTTTTAGCCATAAATGTTCCTTGCACTCCTGCATGACCTTTTGCCAGTCTGTACTTTTATGAAGGAATGCCCCAATACCACCCCCCCTATCTGCTGCCTTCTGTTCTAATAAATATTCCCACGCGTAGTCCGGATTGTTCGGAGGTTGTTCCATGACCCTGAGATGTGTTTCTACAAAACCATATACCATTGGCCTCTCTTCCCTTAGCTGTTCTTTTATCTCTTCCCTTTTCAGCCTGTTCCTACCACCCTGCATGTTAATATACCCTATGTCTGAATTGGCTCGGCGCTCGTGGCTACGTCTATATAAGCCCTGGACTCTACCTATCTTAGATATTGGTGCCACTTTGGAATCGTATCTGTCCATACCGCCTGTCGAAGAGTCTCCCTGGTTGTTTTCCTCGTTACTTGCTATCCTGAACCCCGAAGGGCTCGCTTGCCCCCCAAAAAAGCTACTGCGCGTCCTGCAAGTCACCAACGCACCTCATGACCTAGCCGCCCATCGAAGTGAATTCTGTCTCGTTGGAAACCACCCCACCTATGCACCTCTCGGTTTATTTCCACCACCTTAAAGCCTTTCTCTCGACTCATCCGCCATATCTCTTGGTTTAAGTTGAGAACCGCTCTTTGCAGGTTGCTATCACGCACCGGTACCTCCGGTGTCGTGCATATGATATACCTCGGTGTCGTGCATATGATATATGCACGACACCGGTACCTCCGGTGGCGCGCATATCATCGACGCCTTTCGCCAGTGTGGTTGCTAGTCCTGCTGTATCATCATTTAAGACATCGTTTAAACCGCCTGAAATTATCACGAGGTTTCGTCTATCAGCTGTAGTTTTGAGTTTTGCGCTCGCTTGCCTCATGACTGCTTCAAGCTTGCGTCCTGGGAACGCCCCTACTGCAACCCTCTTGTCACCTCTCACCCTCTCTTTGATGGCTTCTGTGCATCGATTTAAATTCGAGTCCCCAGCGATTATCACATGCTGTGACTTTTCAGCTGGAGCATCCTGCATCTGGGGGCTACTTGCACCTGAGACGCCGGCTGCTTTGTCCCCTCCCAGCCCCACCACTACCTCACTGAAGCTGGGCCTTGCGACAATTGAACCGGCTGAACCTGTTTTTTCCAAACTTGCTTGGTCTTCCTTCGCCACCATTCTGGCCACCATTCAGAGACAAATATACGCATCGCCATCTATTGAGCAAGTCATAAACTAGAGGTGACTACATACTGCACATGGAGGAGGGAATGGTCCACGGCGTATGGAGCTTCGCCCTTAAAGAAAATGTCGCGTTTCTACAAGCTGTGCTGCAAATGTCTTCGAAACACGATACGATATTCTTCTTCCGGTCGTATTACAAGAGTCCTGGACTCATCCGCAGCCACCCTTGATACTAGACAGTTTAAGAATTGCGGGCCCAAGACACTGGGTCCCCAAGCTGCGTTGCGTAGGTTGCTTTTGCGTTTGCAGGGTCAGAAGAGTTTGATAACTGGGTCGAATGCAGGCTGCGTTGTGTAAAACGCACGGGGTCCCACTCATGGCCAAATTAAAAACAACGCAAGACGCGGGCCATATTGCATTACGGGTCGCGGGCGTCTGCTGTGTCTCGCTGGCAACCCAAGACGCTTTGGGGCCACACGCTGGTTTTTGATTTTGGGGCCTTGGATCTGCACGCACGCAAGAGCCCAAAATGTGCTTGGGTTCTGCGCATGCGCCCTAAAGCCTCGCATGCTCCTTGGGGCTCCCCAGCTCCTTGGGCACCAATTCTCAAACTTTCTCCTGTTCTCGAACCATTTCCGTCCTGCCAGGTGGCAGCACCATATTGTCGGCAGAGGACGTTTTCGTTCATAGCTTCGCATTTTCATTGCAGCGTACGAAGCATTAGGGTCTTAAGTATTACGTATCTGTGTATTTTCTAGTGAAGGAGCACATAACCTAATACATGCGTAGCCATGTAGCACCACATAAATACGATATATTTGCTTTTTGACCGATAATCTACAGAAGTATGAACGCAACCACAAGTTCAAGATGGTTGGGCAAGCGTTTAACATTGGCCGGGTTGGCTAAACGGTGTGCCAGACAGACAGACTGACAGACAGTCCAATTTGCTGGGTTAGAGCTTTCCCAAAAAGGCTATCGTATTTAAAATGACCGTTCAAGCACTATAAGCACAGATGGTTAACCAGCGAAGCTGAAATGTGTTGCTCCACATGGCCCTTAACACTTGGATAATCCCTTCGGTTCATTAAAATCTTTCTCAACTATTGGTTATGTCTGTGCCGAAATAATAATTGATGTTTGCTGCCCCTGTGTCCTCTTTTTCATTTTAGCACCCCAGTATTGTGCAGTGCGGTTTGTTCAATTTGTGTGGCACATACCCTATTGTAGTCTCTGCGTTCATCTGTAAGAAGGACAACTTTTGGTTTCGCTTATACTTGGTGACAATGTTTTCTGAAGTGCCAACGGAGTTTCAAACACTGGCGGGGCTCAGTTCAATAAAGGAGGCAAAGCGGGTGTGGCTTAGTGGTAGAATATTGGGCTGGCACTCAGTGGACCCGAGTTGGAATCTTATTTTTTCTTGGTGCTTCTTATTTGCGTTGTTTCTTTTTTTTTACTATGCGCGATGGTGATTACGCACACCGGTGGTGGCAGACAACTACGGCGCACGCGATCCATGTTGCGATCTATTAGTATATTTTACTATAACAAATTAAGTGAACTTCACCCTAGTTGTGTCAAGCAAAGGAGGAAGGGTGGAGCAGGGCAGCCGTCTTTTTGCTTATTCTGTTTTCTTTTTTTTCTCCTCTCTCTTTTTCAACACGAAAGTGTTTTATACCAAGCTCCACCATGGCTCCGCTGATGCACTTCCGTGACAGAAGTGATGTTCTGTTTTTTTCCGTTTTTCTGTCTTTTTATTTCTCTTTACTTCTACCTATTTCAGTTTTTCCCTTTCCCTTCTCTCTGTTTTCATTTCTTGCTTGCTTCCTCTTTGTTTCGACATTTATACGTGGCTTTTTCTGCGTTACGCCAAGCGACGACAGCATACTAGAGCTAGAGACTCCTAAAGTGCTGCGTACTTAAGAGCCCGCACATTGTTTGCCCCCTCGCTTTTGTCCGTGGTCGTTCCAAGTGGCGAATACAGCTATCAGTTTCTTTTTATATAAATTTGTCTCATACGCAATATCCTTCAATTGGCATAGCTCAAAACACTATTGTTCTAATATGACTCTGTGGGTTTTGCTAACTAATGTGGTATCCACGCGAGACTGTCAAAAGGCAAGTGAAAAAAAAAACGAGGGCTTTAGTGGTGTCGCGTTTTGCGTATAACTGGGAATGTTTGATTCAAACACATAAAAAAATATACCCAATGTAAAACCCTGTGAATGACCATGAGAAAATTCACTAAGCCAGTGCCCGCTACATGTCGTGTAACCAACTCCAGAACCAAAATGCTTAACCTATATAGAATCTGTCTTGTCTTGATGAAATTCTTGGAACTCATTATTCAATTGTTTCAACGCTTATACATGAAGAGGTGTGTAAACATTGATAACATGTTTTAAATTTAGTTATTTCTCTAAGTGCTTTACTTACTCTTTTACATGTCATGGTGGCTAGCAAACGGTGTGAAAAGCTTCCAAAGAACAATGACAAGCAGAAGTGTTGGTGTTTAGATCGAGGCAGACGTGGTTAAGGAGATACTTTACAAAACTGATTCCGTGATTTATAAATAACAATGCATAATACGGTGTCATTTATGTGTATCTCGGATATGCTGCTATGGAAATATCTCGGAAGATACGGAACATAGTGCATATTGTCGTGGTCCCGGGGTGCTGTGGTAGCGTGGTGTAGCTTCGGGTTGAGGAAACGACCGCTTACAAGATGGGGATACGAAAAACAAACAAGGTTTATGGCACTATTTACAAATATTTACAGCATGAGGTTAAGAGTTCACAAACCACGAGCGTGGTGGTTAAACCTTTTCTTGGTTCAGAGCCTTCACAAACTACGAACGTGGTGGTTGAACCTTTACTTGGTTCAGAGCGACGTCCTGCACTCTGCGGCGCCGTTATAAGCCCTGTCGGGCTCCTCCTTCTTCAGTGGAACACCAATCACATACACACACAACAGGTGAGGGGTACGAGCATGCACGGCGCACGTGAACAGCCAATTTCGAGTCAAGATCACTGCACTTAAAGGTGGCGCCAGAGAGGCTCTTGCTCGTCGTGTATGTCGCTGGTCGAGGGGTCCCAAGCTTCGGACAGCAGACATCAAACGGTCCGCCAAACGGTCCGCTCAATTAGCCGGGCACTTTGTGGCGGCGGTCGCCGTTTCTTCAAAGGAATACGCTCTTTGTTGTCCCCTCCGGAACGGCTTACAGCTTCGTGGCGACAGGACGTCTCATCCGCCGGCTAGCAGGGACAATAGCTGGCGAGCATAGACATTCGGCGAGTCGGCTTACTTGTTGGAGGATTAAAAGAGCGCCGCTCCCCCGTCATCTCTGGACGCTGGTTCCGAGAAAACTGGAGTTCCAGGCGTGGGAACGCGGCCCGGCTACGCTTCTCAGCGACAGCATGGCGCCTGCTGACGCCGGTCATAACAATATACACTGTAACCTATTTAAGCCGCAAGCAAGGAACTCAAAATCTGCAGGGTATGTAAACTTGTGCGAGACAAAGGAGAAATCTAAGTGCATTGTGTTTTCGCGTAATCGCTATGGGGTAAAACTTGTCGGAATGAAAAAAAAAGACAAACAAAAAACGTGCATTTCTTTACATACCAGTGTCCGGATTCGTTTCTTTCCTGGCCGCTGTAGCCACAATGGAAACTATTGTGCAGGTGAAGTTGTCTCCTTCTAAATAAAGTGATGCCGAAATCAGGGAGCACCACCCCCTTATAAGGGGGAAGGCAACTTTCTCTGCGTAGAGGCGCATTTGAAGAAGAATGGAAGGAAGGAATTAGAAAGGCAATGTTATACAAGATGTTTTAAGAAATGTGTCTAGTATTCCTTAAAAATCACAGAAAAGACGTATATTCGAGCTACAAGCGGCGTTGTGTTTCCTGTGGCAGAAGGCATCTTCAGATGCGTACAAACATTTGTTACGGCAGTAATTTTAGAAATTAACACAAATAACAATTAAACCAGTGGTGACAGCAGGTCGAATCACATGGGAGAATTCAAACCCTTCCTTCGTATATAGTCTATAGCCACTGTGAAATTTTGAAAAGTGGCCACTGGTAATCACCGCGGCGTGAGGCAATCAGCCTAATTTAGCTGCAGAAATCAAAACCGACGCACAAAACAGCGCATATATCATTCACTTCGACAACGCCTTCAGTGACGGCACTGTTTCCCTCGCCGTTGTCAACCACCAATTTAGACACTTCGCTTCAAGGCCGCTTATCGACGCTCCCTTATTTTTCTTCGCCAATGCAAAAGCAACAGTGTCGTCATTGAGGGTGTTGTCGAAGTGAATGGCAGATGTGCTGTTTGGTGCGTTGGTTTCAGTTTCGCCAGCTAAATTGGCCAGATAGCATCGCTCCGCGGTGATCACCAGTGGCCACTTTCTCGAAATTTCAAAGTGCCTATGAACTATTCGTAGGAAGCGCCGGAATTCGCCCATTTGACTCAACCGGCTATTACCACTGTTTAAAAGGCTAATTATGTTAATTTGTATAGTTACTGCCGTAATTATTGTTCGTACAAATCTGAAGATGCCTTCTGCCGCAGAAAGGCAAAGCCGCAAGTCGTACGCAGATACCTCCTTTGTGGAATTTTCAAAAAATATTGGACGAAATTTTTGAAATACCCTGTATATTGATATACGCAATAAGATCAACATTCGCAGGTTTTTCTTTTTCTTCACTGAATGAAAAACTGAAGACTGTTGCTTTCTTTTTAACCAGCCCATAAAAAGAGAAATACCGAAGAAAAGACGAATAACAGGAAGAATGATTTATACTGGGAATACCTGTAAGCATTTGGGGGAGCCACAACTACCCGGTAAACTGCCCGAAATTCGGGGTGGTACTCCATAGGTGGTAAAGCTTTAGACTTTGAGACCGACATACGAAATGCACAACAAGCCTTCGCGCATATAAGACCAAGGGTGTGGAGGTATAGTTCCCGAAGAGGCACGGGTTCCGTAGCTTCTTTTTTTCCCCGGAACACTTCACCAAGTGTCTCTGGCGCCACTGTTGAAACGAAGCAGCAAGCAAAATTTGTCTTCTTTGTTCTGGACATGTTAAATGCTGCTTTGACGGCTTCTTTATATAGCTCCTTTCACTGTAAATAGTTCAATCTTGCGATGCTTTCCAGACTGAACGGGATTCTGGTACTCTGCTTGACAAATATTTGCTTGAATGTAAAGACCTCTATACACTCAATAAGATGAGGCCCTCGATGTCACTGAAATACGTACAGTCGTGAGTTTCATGATAGAGAACATCGAATTCGTGTTTTATTTAAAGTTATTTTTGATGTACTTATACATAGGATACGTCGTGCATTGAGTGGTGATAGATACGTTTACGCTTGAAAACCCTTTACGTTGTGAGTGCTTTTGACGTTTCCTACTGCGCATAGAGGATAGCACACTTAAAAGAATATCAGTGGTCTGACACTCCCTATGTGGGAGTTGCCCCTCTGTGTGCTACCGCGAGCCTTGCCGATCTTCAATAAACTTTCGCACCCTCAAACCCACTCTTTCAAATTGCGCACGACTAAACATTATTGTAAGATTTTGTAATACGTACTTATATCGTAATGAATCTTATTATGAACATACAATTGTTCTCAAGAATGCCTCCACCTTGTGCATGTTGATTTACTTTATGGCTAGAGAGATCGACTAGTTCAGTAACACACACATAATTTATTAGTCACACCGTACTGCTTCCCGTAGTCTAGAAAGTATTGCAAATAGCATAGGATGGTCACATATAATGGGCGTTCAAGGCGCAGAAGGCAACAATAGCGTTGCTGCAAAATATCAAAAGTCAGCAGTTACTGGAGAAGTCAGCAGGCCCCTACGACCACCTGTCGACTTGATGTGCTTCCCCAAGTGTGTGCATATAATTTTATTAGAACTTATTTCTTCTGCCTACCTTCTCGTCGGTTTATTTCTTCCCCCGATGAAGGGCAGAAACTGTACGTGCCCCTCTTTAAGTTGCCTATATTTCCCTGTTTATTTTTCTCTCATATCCTATCAACCATACTCTACTGCACTTCTCTTTCTTTGACACCAAATATTTTACTGGTTGTCTGCCCTACGCAAAGCATGGTTCCTTTTTTTCGAAGTAGCAGTGAACCTTAGAGTTCGACAAACACTGCTGCACTTTCAGGCACATAGCTGAATTTCTGTCTAGTTTCGTTACGCGAAGAATTTATCGTCCATTGATTCCCAAGTAAACCATAACATCTTTCGAAGTTTCTTCTTAGCCACTGAATGGGGTTCCTCCAATTTATTAATCAGAAATAAATTCAAGATATCTAGTTACTTCGTTTCTCAAATTTCCGCAACTAATCAGATGATCTGCTTACTTGGGTGACTTTTAGAGGCACTTACTACTTATACCAATCGGCGCATTCTTATAACCAAACACTAAGGAATCCGTTACAGCAGGAGCGTAGCTAGAGAGTGGCACTCCAGGTCTCTTGCCCCACCCCCCCCCCCTTTCCTTCCATCGAAATCTTTGTTTAGCTATGTATACATATCGCAAAAGGGCTATTTGCCTGCCCGGCCCCCGCTTTAGATCAAGGAAGGAGATGCTTCCCCGCCCCCCAATAAAAAAATCACAACACATTCACGGAGTGAATGATGATGAGTGGGGCGAAGCTTCGAAGGATTTTATCATTAAACTGTGAATCATCTGCTGCCCGCGTTCGTTCGTCCATTCGTCTGTCCGTCTGTTTGTCAGTCTGTCTGTCTGTATGTCTGTCCGTCTGTTTATCTTCTAAACACAAGAAGTACCACCATATCTCATCTTTTCATCATATGTTCATCATATACAAGTACCGCCATCTAGCAGGCAATCCAAGGGCTTAAATGAGAGGTGAAAACTACATACAGAGGAACGCACAATCCACACCCTAAATAGCTCCGCCCGTCAAACAAATTCCTACATACAAACCTGCATGACAGTAATGTAAAGTGTATCGCAATTGCTCCAAGCAAGGATCGTCTCCCACCTCAAATAAATAGCGCGTTCAGACGGCTAGTATATGCATGGCGCAGCTTCCGACGCTCGCGCTATTAAATGATCACGAAAGAGGCAGAACAGCACAAATAACGAGGTCTATACTGTAGGAGAGTGTTCCGGTGCCCCTGGAACACTCAGTATAGCGCGGTAGTAGCTGGGTGTCCAGGAGGGCAGGGAGGGACGCGACCTTGTCTCCCGGCAATATGCGACGGTGACCGGCAGTGTCCTTGAATGTGGCGCAATACGAGAACAGATCAGAGCAGCCATAGCCACAACTGAAATAACATTGGCGCCCCACGCAGTGGTCTGTGTCGGATAGTGATGAAAGAGGCACGCGCCCTGTGGGAACGTCGGGATGCCGGTGATTCAGGGCTTTATATATGCACGAAAGCTTGTCGGGGCACGTAGACAGAGTGGATAGGAAGCCTTATGGTTGCACTAAGATTAGACGTACGTAGTTTGAACATTAATTGCAGTGGCGTGGATTTGTGGCACCTTAAACAGGCAGAGGTGCCACCAGGAATGCACGAGGGGGAGGGTAGTGGAGGAGGGTGCGATTCTAATCATTCGAAATTATCGCCTTCCTTGCCCTCCCCCTTTCTCATTTGCCACCAAAGAGTAAAAATAGTGAGAATACAACG
The DNA here is from genome assembly GCF_013339725.1 of Rhipicephalus microplus. Lineage (NCBI taxonomy): Eukaryota > Metazoa > Arthropoda > Arachnida > Ixodida > Ixodidae > Rhipicephalus > Rhipicephalus microplus. The sequence continues at coordinate 14,475 of NW_023613885.1, forward strand.
CAGTTTTCCTCCTTACTTCCTTTTCTAACCCCTGCCTCCCCCCCTCACCTTCCCCCTCGTTTGCGGAAAAATATTTTGGGCCATCCACGTTCAAATGCTTATTATCAGCCGTACGTTATTGCTGTAATGCCATAAGCCGCCACAGGTGAAACTATCACATTACAATCGTGAGCCGATCGATTTTTTTTCACTAAATGGCTCATTATCTAACAATACCGAACATGAGAACAGTTCGCTGTGCAGGATAAAACATTTCAAGATTGTTCTTTCTGGACTGATATAATGTAAAAAAAAAATGTCAGGAAACAATTAAACGATTACCAAGGAGTGCACGTATTAATATTTGTCTTTATATAGTATCGCATTTTCAAAAAAAGGTATGTTGCATGCAATAGCAAACATTAACTACATTCTTTTTATTTTTTAGAGGTTTAGTGAAATGAACCACCTATAATTGACCAAGTCAAGCCTATCAGCTTCAGAGGTTACAACAATAAAAGTGGATTCAGTGAGCAGAGATGAATTGTCTCTGCTCACTGAATAAGATTAGAGCATATCCACGGAGTGAATTATCATGAGTGGGGCGAAGCTTAGGAGGGTTTTATTGGTAAGGTGTGAGTCCTTCATCCTTCCGTCCGTCTGTTTGTCTGTCTGTCTGTCTGTCTGTCTGTCTGTCTGTCTGTTCACCCCTAAAACCACATACGTCATCTAGTGATAATACTGTTACATGACATCAGCAACAAAAAAGCATCATAGACGACGAAGATGATGAAAGCGACCGTGCTCGTGTTGTTGTTGCTGCTGTTCTTCCATCTTGGCTGCAGCTGCATCTGACTCTCCCTGTATATTTTGTAAATATATCTATTTCATTCATTCTCTCACACCCGTAACATTTGGTGGTGGTGCGGGGTACAACACGATATAACGGAGCTCCACAGTGGCCGACGCTTGGATTTTTCCACTATGGCAAACCAGGCCTCCCTATTGGAAAAATTGCCATGGTGGATACTGGAAAACATGGTGGGCGTAGTGGAAATAATAGTGGGCATGGTGGAAATAATAGTGGGCATGGTGGAAATAATGATGGCTATGGTGGGACGTAGTGGAAAATATGGTGGTTATGCCGGGACATACTGGGTGGTATGGTGTACAGATGATGGGTAAAGTGGAAATGATGGTGGAAAGCAGAGGCTAGATAGTGGGCAATAATGGGACACTCTGCCCACCATTGCGATAATGCTGGGAAGCCCTAAGCATATGGTGGGTGGTGCTTATTATGGTGGGCTACATAGTGTACCAAGCTGAGAAACTCTTCCCACCATTGCGATAATGCTGGGAAGCACTAAGCAGATGATGGGTGCTGCTTGTTATGGTGGGCCACATGGTGTACCAAGCTGAGAAGCTCTGCCCACCATCGCGATAATGCTGGGAAGCAGTAAGCAGATGATGGGTGGGCTTATAATGGCGGGCAAATTATATAGTGTACCAAGCTGGGATCTGTACACTACATGTTCTACCATCATGATTTCCACCAAAGGTTAGGCCTACTGACCGAGCCCGTACAATTGTGTTATCCGTGCTTCCGGGTTTCAGAATACACGATTACGACGATTAAGTATGACAATACAGCGCAGCCATATGGCATCAATTAACCTAAATGAAGCATTTTTCATTGTGTATGCTGTTCGCTCAAGAAGCAACAAACATCGATGCGACGCGATTAAAGCACTCCCAGAGAACGTAATTTAGTGTCTTCTCACCGACAGCCGCCGGTCGCACTCGCCGGCACTTCTCTAGCTTTTGTACGAGAACTCAGACGTGGCAATTCGTGTGCTTGGTGAACCATTATGATAGCGTAATGTTTCCGGTACACTGCATTCGTTTTGGCCAAGCCGTTATGTAGTTGTTGCTTTAGCGAAAGAGCAACAGCATTGCGCTGGCGCGACCGCCCTCTACATAGCGCGAAAAGCATCCCAATACTCACTCAAATAAATTAGGCGGGCGTATCTATGAAATGAGCCTAGAAGCGTCATAAAGCGTGAGCAGATGTCGCCCTTTAGAATGAGCGCGAAACGGATATTAAACTTGGCAGACCCCGCCGGTAAACTGTTGCTGCTCCCCAGTCCACTTGGTTTTTTTTCCTTTAAGTTGTGAATTGTAAAAAAAAAATAGCACTAGTGCCAATAACATAGTGGCAATCGTTACAGGGCGCAGTTGCTTGTGTTTAATAAATGTGCAATTTTCAGTAGCAGGTGTAGATCTTGTCTATGTTGTGTACACGACAAACATAACTTAAGTTGAACCTTAAGTTTGTACGGCAACTAAGTATTTAACACGCTACCACCGTCATGTTGGTGTGGCGCAGTGGTTAGCGTCTTCGAATGGGAATCCGCAGGTTGCACGTTCGATCCTCCGTGGCGCCTTGTTTTTTTTTTTTGCGGGACGGGTGTTTTTTTATACCGTTTTTATAGAATTCTTTTTTATTTTTTGTGGCAGCTCGTCACGGTGATTTTGACGTCATTTTGCGCTCAAGTGTTGCCGGCACTGCAGCACCCACCATACCCACCATGCGCCATGGAGGGTGTTTCCCACCATTCACCCACTACATTAATCCACTATAATGGTGGGTGGTGGTTTCCACCATGCCCACCATTCGTTTTTTTCCGATAGGGGGGACCAGCTCCCGGCGAGGCGACTACAACAACAACTGTCGTCCTTCCGCAGCTAAAAGATCCTGGCACCTTCTGTGGCACGGATGATGTCGACATCGAAGAATGGTTGCCGTTGCACGAACGTACAAGTAAGAATTACCGCTGGGATGAAACTCGTATGTTAGACAATGTCCTGTTCTACTTGAAAGGAACAGCAAAAGTGTGGTTCGAGAACCACGAAGATGAAATCGGAAGCTGGCATGCGTGCTAGAAAAAGATGCGCGCCCTTTTCGGCAAGTCTGGGGGTAGAAAGGCAGCGGCCAAGAAGGAGTTGGCATCTCGTGCGCAAACGCCATCAGAGTCCTACGTGACTTACATACAGGACGCGCTTGCCCTTTGCAGAAAGGCAGACAACGGTAAGGAAGAAACCGAAAAAGTAGCTCGCATATTGAAAGGCATTGCAGATGATGCATTCAACCTTCTCGTATGCAAGGACTGCAACACGGTCGATGCCATCAGCAAGGAGTGTCAGCGTTTTGAGGCCGCAAAAAGTCGACGTATCGCCCATAATTTCACTCGACTACCAAACACAGCAGCAACCTGGTCGTGCGAAAACAGGCCTGCGCTACAGACGCCGTTAATTGCAGAGCACGTAACCAAGACCATCAGACGTGAACTTGAAGCTCTGTCTCCTGCGTCCATGTGCTCCCATGCCTGTGACTCTAGCCCTCAGATGGTGCCACTGGTACACGCCATTGTGCGACAAGAGCTTTCCAATGCTGGACTGGTCTCCGAGTGGACTACAGTTTCCTCTCAGCCGATCAACCGTCGTCGACACCATGTTTCGTATGCCCAAAGCCAAAACCTTCCGGCACACCCTCGCAATCCAGCCGAGTGGAAGACTGCTGACGATCGCCCGATTTGTTTCAACTGCCACCGTATCGGACACGTGGCCCGCCATTGTAACACTCGGTGGTATTGGCATCAGGAATCCTATGGGTACTCCCATCAGCCAGAGAGGGATCATGGACGCTTTCAAACTTACCGGGAGTCACCTCAGTTCACCAGTGAAGACATTACTTCTATGCCGCCATATCGTCGTCGCTCTCCATCTCCGCATGCTCACCAGTCCCGTTCACCACTCTCCCATAGCCCATCGTCTCGCTCGCCCCGATTTCGCCGACTGACCACCTGCCGCGGGAAAACTAGATGATGCAGCTCGCGGAGGTGATGCTGCATCGACCACTTGCCCGCCAAATCCTCTGACCATGCTGCCGAATCGACGCAACCTTATTGACGTTGAAGTAGATGACACACCCGTTGTGGCACTGGTGGACACAGGGGCTCACATATCAGTGATGAATTCAGAACTTAATTGCCGCCTTAGGAAAGTTTTAACGCCACCCACAGTGCCACTCATCCAGGTCGCCGACGGTGGCACGTCTCCCGTGCTTGGAATGTGCTCCGCGCGCATAAGTGTGGCTGATCGCTCCACGACAGTGCTATTTGCTGTTCCCGAGAAATGTTCCCATGAACTTATCCTCGGCATGGTCTTTTTATCCGCCCACTCTGCCTTTATTGATTGTGGAACCGGCATGCTTCAACTTGATTTACGGTGTTACCATGACGACCCAACACCAGCTCAACCCCATCTGTGTTCTGTAGATCACGTTCGCCTAGCACCTCAAGTCGTTACTTACGTGAACCTGAGATATGTCCCTGCTGTTCCCGATGGTGACTACATGTTGACACCTATTGCTGACGTTCTGCTGGCCAAAAATGTTGCCGTGCCTCACACACTTTTGACAGTCACGGGAAATACAGCATCTTTTCCGATCTTAAACTTCAGCTGGTGCGCTCAAGTTATCCCAGATGGTATGACTTTGGCAAAACTTTTTTCTATTGATGCTGCCATTTCGGCGTTCGTTGCCGAATCTTCTTTGTCCTCTGCTCCGTTTTCATCCTCGAAGAGCGCAGCAGATGCCACCATCGACAAGATGATCGCTCCGGACCTTCTTCCAGCACAGACAGCTGACATCCGGCACCTGCTGAAATCCTACCGCGACATCTTTGATTTTGATGACCGCCCTTTGCGTCAGACATCCTTTGTAACTCATAGGATTAACACTGGAGATGCCAGCCCCATCCGACGACGTCCTTATCGCGTGTCTAATGCTGAGCGACAAGTTATCCAGCATGAAGTTAAAAAAATGCTCACAAAAGACATCATTGAACCTTCCTGCAGTCCATGGGCATCGCCGGTCGTGCTAGTCAAGAAGAAGAATGGACGCTGGCGCTTCTGCGTAGACTACCGTCACTTAAACAAAGTAACACGTAAGGACGTGTATCCACTGCCGCGGATTGACGATGCTCTCGACTGACTACATGGGTCTGCCTACTTTTCATCTATCGACTTGCGATCAGGATACTGGCAGATTTCTGTCGATTATCGACACCGTGAGAAAACCGAATTTATTTAACCGGATGGACTTTTCCAGTTCAAGGTTATGCCATTCGGATTGTGTAATGCGGCAGCTACATTTGAAAGAATGATGGACTCTCTCCTACGTGGATACAAATGGACCACGTTCTTGTGCTATCTCGATGACGTCATCGTATTTTCACCTATATTCAAAAGCCACCTTAGCCACCTAACGGCTGTTCTTGAGGTTTTCCGGAAAGCAGGACTTCAGCTAAACTCTTCCAAATGTCGCTTTGGCTGTCGGGAAATCACTATCCTCGGCCACCTTGTCAGTGCTCTAGGCTTGCAACCTGATCCTGAGAAAATTCGAGTTGTCAAAGATTTTCCTATACCACGTTCCGCAAAAGATGTACGGAGTTTCATCGGCCTTTGTTCTTACTTTCGACGTTTTGTGAAGAATTTTGCTGACATTGCCTGACCACTTACGGAGCTTCTGAAGAAGGACATGCCTTTTTATTGGGGTACTGACCAAGCAACTGCCTTCAGCACCCTTACAACATCACTTACTTTCCCAACCATCTTGGCCCATTTTGACCCGTCAGCCCATACTGAAGTTCGTACCGATGCCACTGGACATGGAATTGGTGCTGTTCTCGCCCAGTGGCAACGAGGACGAGATCGCGTCATTGCTTATGCCAGTCGCCTCCTCTCTCCTTCGGAGAGCAAGTTTTCCATTACAGAGCCTGAGTGCCTCGCACTAGTCCGGGCAGTCGGAAAATTTCGACCATACTTGTTTGGCCGCACCTTTCCGGTAATTACAGATCACCATGCCTGGTGCTGGCTGTCGTCCCTTAAAGATCCAACAGGACGACTTGACCGTTGGGCCTTGAAACTACAAGAATACAGCTTGGACGTGGCATACAAATCTGGCCTAATGCACCAGGATGCCGACTGTCTATACCATCACCCCGTGGACCCACCTGACCTTTCAGCACATGATTCTGACCCTTGTGTCTTCACCATGTCGGCTTTCACCGACATACGCAAGGAACAGCTCAGCGATGTCCACTTGTGGTCTATCATGCAGAGTCTACGCTTGCCCCACGCAGACCCGTCGCTACACTTGTTCGTTATCCGCGATGGCATTCTTTACCGACGCAACACCAGCGCCGAAGGACCAGAGCTACTACTCGTAGTTCCTGCGACAATCTGTTCCGCTGTACTTGAACAGCTTCACGACGCCCCAACCGCGGGACATCTCGGGGTCACGCGCACGTACGATCGCGTGCGGCGTAGATTCTTCTGACCAGGCCTTTCCCGTTTTGTGCGCCGATACGTTGCTGCATGTGAGTCCTGCCAGCGCTCCAAACATTCCACCTTGCCACCAGCTGGTCCGCTCCAATTAATAGACATACCCACCGTTCCCTTCTACCGCGTCGGTCTTGATCTCGTTGGACCATATCCAACTTCTCTCACTGGAAACAAGTGGATGGCCGTAGCCACTCATTACGCCACAATATACGCTATCACACGAGCGCTACCGACAAGCTGTGCCACTGACGTCGCGGACGTCTTGCTTCATGACGTAATTCTTCCCCATGGCGCTCCTCGACAGCTGCTGACTCATCGTGGTCGCTCATTTCTTTCAAAGGTAGTAAGTGACATCCTTCGCTCGTGTTCGACGCGTCACAAGCTCACTACGGCCTATCACCCACAAACAAATGGTCTTACCGAGCGCCTAAATTGAACATTGACAACGATGGTCTCCATGTACGTTTCCAAAGATCACCTTGATTGGGCTAGTACTTTGCCTTATGTGACATTCGCGTACATTTTGTCACGCCACGACACAGCTGGCTTCTTACCCTTCTATTTATTGTTCGGCCGCCATCCAGCGCTACCCTTCGAAACTCTTTTGCCATGAACGACGGAAACGGTTACAGAGTACGCCCGGGATGCCACTGCTCGGGCTCAAGTGGCCCGCCAAATCACACGGGAACGTCTTCTTGGCTCGCAGCTCTCTCAGAAGGCCCGCTACGATAGCCATCACAGAGTAGTTTCCTACTCTCCAGGTTCATTGGTCCTCCCCTGGACACCGTGATGCCACGTTGGCCTCTCTTCGAAGCTCCTGTCTCGCTACTCGGGGCCTTACAAGGTTTTACGCCAGCTTACCAATGTCACATACGAGATTGCTCCGTTGGACAGTCAGTCATCGTCGTCCGCACCCGCTACTGACGTCGTCCACGTGGCCCGCCTCAAACCGTACATATCCGCATTAGACGCTACTCTTCTTTAGGCGCCGAGACGGCGCTGCCAGCAGCGGGGCCTTATTGTTACACGACATCGGCAACGAAAGAGCATCAGAGACGACGAAGATGATGAAAGCGACCGTACTCGTGTTGTTGTTGCTGCTGTTCTTCCATCTTGGCTGCAGCTGCCTCTGACTATCCCTGTATATTTTGTAAATATATCTATTTCATTCATTGTCTCAGCCCCGTAACAATACTTTCAAAGAAATATACACACAGCGCCATCTATCAAGTAATTCATAAGCCAGAGGTGAGTCCGTTAGTCCTCCGTCCGTCCGTCTGTCAGTCTATCTGTCTGCCTTGTCTGTCTGTCTGTCCATCTGTCTGTATGTCTGTCTGTCTGTCTGTCTGTCTGTCTGTTCGCCCCTAAAAGCACTAACGCTATCTATTGATAATACTTCCAAGTACATATACACACAACGCCATCTATTGAGCAATTCATAAGCTAGAGGTGGCTACATACACACAAACAAAGGAGGGAATGACGCAGACCCTAAGGAGCTTCGCCCCTAAAATGAAAGCAAGGAATCTGCTACACCTCTAAAAATTGGCGTGCAATTAATCCTTACGGTGCATGGAATCTGTGGAATATTTCTGGATTACCGTACCGTAGAGTTACTGAAATCGATAATACCGCGCATGATGAGGGCGTGAAACCAGGCTACCTCCCATGTGGATCGACTTATTACGTAGACAGGAGGTGCGTTTCACAAGGGAACGCCCTGGTACAAGGGAGGGGAAACCTGGCTGCCTCCCATGTGGATCTAATAATACGTCGACAAAAAGAGCGTTTCATAAATTCTCCGCTAGTACATACCTTACTAAGGCAGTCCTGGGAGGCCGTTCTCGCTCGAGGCGACCTGGAGACTCAGAAGGGTATTTTGGATCAGGCTGAGCGTACAGCAATGGCCACTGGAGTCCTGGATTAGGGGCCCACTTTTGCCGCTCTCTCTTGTCTCTCTTGTTCTTGAATAAAGTTTTTCAATCAATCACAAGGGAATGGCCATTACAGGCGCTAAGGAAAAGTATCGCTGAACTTTTCACAAAAGTTCTTTCACCCGTGCTGTGATACAGTGTCGACTGTTGCGAATTTATGCGGCCCATTTTTTTGTAACACATAGATGGTAACGGTGTGCATTTGCAAGTGTTCAGTTTAAAAAGTAGAGTGTACAAAGGCATAACAAAAAGGAAGGGAAGACGTTTGTAGTGTTTTCAATTCTTTCTTGAGTGAAGCCCTATCATTTAGAATGAACATTTAGCAACTATAGACCAGTTCTCTGTTATTGTAAAGCATCCGTAAAGGACCCCAAACCCTTCCAAAATGCTACGTTGGGAGACAGTGTCAGAGAGAGTAAAATATGAAAAGTGAGGGGTTAACAACGTCGACTATTTCTTTGGCTGCTGTGCCCTGGGGAAAATAAGGGCTGCATGCGGGAGGATCAATGAAGAAAATGTGTACCAGCCACAGCGGTGCCAGTCTTTACGATGTTCGGCTGCTGATTTGGGAGACGCTATAGTTCGATACCCGCCGCGGCACCCCATTTTGATAGCGGCAATATGTTAGAGGCTCGTGTGCCACGTGGTGTCAATGCACGTTAAATAACACCAGGTGGTCAAAATTATTTAGAACCCTCTACTACGTTGTCTCCCATAGCATGATTCACTTTGGGGCATGAATCGCCATATGCGAAGCAACCAATCTGGCTCTCTGAAGTTTGGGGAGGCAAATATCAAGGATCATAATTGTTTGTTGAAAGGTGATTATCATAAATATGCGAGAGATACCTCAGAGCAACATTAACCTTCACCGTCACCACTTCAGTGGTGCCTTGTGTTCAAGAATTTTTTCATGTCTTCAAGTTTTTATCTTCCTCTGAACATCTGACATAAAAGGATGTTTCTTTGTGTACAACACAAGGATTGCATCTGTAGTTCAAGCATACATGAGATTGTTGACTAAAATGAATAACCTGCGCGTGGTCTTGGCTGTAGGAGAGCGTCACGAATTTCAGAATAATACGTTTCCCAACTTTGCACTCCGCCGCACATTTCATTCTGAATGATTTTTTTTCCGCGTAGGAATGCTCAATCCATCTGAGAATGCTCCCGACTACCAGGTATACTTCTAAGATACCAAATCTTTTCCATTCAATGTGGGAAGCCACTTTTTAGGCGCCCTGGACGAGCACCAAAGGACTCATTTACCAGGCTAAACCAAATGACAGCAGCGAAATAGGCCCTGGACTGAAGGCTCTGCAAACTGGCAGTTCCTGTGATAAAAAAGAACAAAATAAGGAGAAGAAATTGTAGAGAAGAAAAGCCAGCGTGGCTAACCAGTCCAAAATTACCGGGTTGCTACCCTATCCATGAGAACTGAATGGGGAAGATTGGTAGAGGGGCAGGAGTTTACTGTTCATAAGATTTGAGGACGAACAGTGTACAATCAGTGGTGCGCAGCGAGCAACGTGCTTTGTCGACATTATTGTCAGGAAGGCACGAATACCTTGCCACAACTTTCTTATTTCTTGGTACTCCCCCGCCGCGGTGGTCTAGTGGCTAAAGTTCTCGGCTGCTGACCTGCGGTTCGTGAGGTCAAATCCCTGCTGTGGCGGCTGCATTTCCGATGGAGGCGGAAATGCTGTAGGCCCGTGTGCTCAAATTTGGGTGCACGGGAAAGAACACCAGGTGGTCGAAATTTCAGGAGTCCTCCACAACGGCGTCTCTAAAAATCATATGGTGGGTTTGGGAAGTTAAACCCCACGTATCAATCTTATTTCTTAGTACTTTTGCTGCACATGAAATACCGCAACTTAGCAGAGCCCCTTCCGAGTGATAACGATAAAACATTTTCGTCTATTTATTCACAGCGTTGCGCAAAATTCTTATTTTGAAACTTAATCCAGTGCATGAAAATCATTGCCCTCTGCCCACGGTGGTGCTAGGTTTTTTATTCTATTGTTTACAAAATCACGCCATCCCTGGTTGGCGGGTGCACATTCGGAATTACGGGCTCGTGACACTCGAGCGGCCGTGTACAATGGCATTTTCATGCAGCTGTGTGATGCCCATAGTACGTTTTTTTCCTGTTTCTTCACTACCTGTGCTTTTCCAAAACATATTTGTTCTCTTCAAGCGTAACGTAAATCTCGTTTCTCAGCTCACTCGTGAACAGTTTATCTTTTTCCGGACAAACCAGACGACGGTCTTGTACAATCGCAACACCAGATTAGGAGCGTAGGGTATATATTGGCAAATGGTGTTATTGTAAACTTCATACGCACCAGATCACACCGTGCAGGGAATATTAAACACCGAGTTATATTCGAATTTCACTAGCAATAGAAAAGTCAACAGGCGCCTAAAGTGTTGTGCCAGGAGGACGCCTTTAGTATGCGGGATCACGTTCTAAACATCAAAGCGCAGAATGTTTATGAAGTCGCGTACAGTAAGGCGTAAAGTAATTTTCGCATTCCACTGCCTTGTGGTATGTGGTCTGCGTAAAACCAGGTTCAGTAGAATCACGTAGGTGCTCACTCGGTTCTCTCATTGCGGAAGACGTTCAACCTTCCTGACTTTTAGTGGCATACTGAAAAGCGTATATGCGAGACTAGCCCAGAATGAGTGCCCGTTTTATGATCACGTGTCCGCACTCAAAATGCCCTTTTGGCATGGAACCAATGTCCACTTTTATTGTTTTCGCTTGCAACGCATCACTTCGAAGACATTTATATTTTGTCGTTTTCATTGTCTCAGCCTCAGAACATACCCCTTCAAAGGTGGACATCTTTTTCAAATCATAAATCTGCTGCGTCTGTGATAGTGAATACATTTAGCGTCTCTTTTCCTCATAATGTTGATACTTGAACGGCCTAAGGCTCTTGATATGAACAGCCAGTCGAGAACCCATGAGAATTCACTCAAGTGATTCACTCTACAACTACTTTGGTACTGATACGAAGAGCAGACGTTATAGCTATGCCTACGGCTTTCTAACACATTCGTCAAGTGTTTGATTTGCGTTGGTTCGATATACAGTGGTGGCTGTCTGCTTTGAGTTAACACACAAGAAGAATGAGTGAAGAAGGAACGGCAGAGATATTACCCAGTTGAGGACAGCCGGTTTGCTACCATACGCATGGGAACAGCTTGGCGGATATTGAAGGATGGAGCTGAAAAAGAGAGAAAAGCAGCGCATAAGCACGCTGTGTTTACACGCAGTCAGTTACAAAACGTCCAGCACTATCAAGTAGCTCACACATCTTCTTCGAGCAATAGGAACAAGCCAGAGCATTCAGAAAGTGGTGTTGGGTGATGTAATATATACCTGAAAGAGCATAAAGTGTTAAGCCCTGCCTGCTGCACCAAAGTATCGCAGGCTGCCAAATTAAAATAAAATTTCTGACCCCAGAAGAAAAAAAAACTGAAAAAATAGAAGTAATACCACCAGCGGGTCGACAGCCGAGGAAAAAGGACGAATAAAACCAGGGTGTTTATTATCTTTGTATAGGATTAACCCATTTACATGTATTTAATCTTGACTTACAATTCTTTGTGTTCCTGTTCCAATGCATCTTCAGCTGTCAACGCTGGAATTGGCTTTAAAGACAGCCAAATTAGAGGTCTACCCTTCCCGATTTGTCCTTACTCAACGACGAACCTCTCCAGCGGAACAATTGGTACGCACCGCTGACTGTAGTTACCACCGCGAGAGCTGCGGTGTGTGTAATTTCACTACATCAACGTGGGCAATGCTCAGCCTAACGGCTCTGCTAGCATAGCACAGAATGCGTGTGCAAGTGAACTCGTAAGTAGCTTGCTGTACCAGTAACTTGTAAACAATAGCATCATCGTTATTGTGGAACACTGGCAACTGTATGTCCCTGACTGTAAAAGCATTATACGGCTATTTGCATCTTCGAATAAATGTTCAGACTGACAAATGACATGTCCACTTGACCACCGTGGTTTCTTGTTTATCACACAGATTTCTAATATCAGTATTAACAACTTTTGAAAGTAGTGGACCTGGAATATACATATTTTTTTTTACTTTTTTAAAGTTGTCCTATATATATTTCATCTCATTATTGTTAAGACTGCAGTGTTTCTTCTTTGACTTGAGATTGGGTCAGGAATTCTCGGACTTTGATTGATAGAATAATATATGGGGTTTAAGATCCCAAAACCCCCATATGAGTATGAGACACGCCGTAGTGGAGGGTTGCAAAAATTTTGACCACCTGGGGTTCTTTAACGCGCACCCAAATCTGAGTACATGGGCGTACATTTCCACCTCCATCGGAAATGCAGCCGCCGAAGCCGGCATTCGATCCCGCGACCTGCGGGTCAGCAGCCGAGTACCTTAGCCACTAGACCATTCCGGCAGGGCTTCTTGGACATTCACTGGTTTTTTTTATTGCTTGGAGTAACAATGACGTTTCATTTTGTTGGCGAAAAATGCATCATATGTTCGATGTAGCTGCCTAGGCCTGTTTGAAACCACATACCTTCTTTATTACCAGCCAAGGAAAAAGACTGATTGCTCGACAAGGGTGTTTCTGTTCATAATAGAAAGAGTCCTTCTGGAACTGCTCTTTCGATAGCCTGTCAAACAATGGCATACTCGACTAGTGTAGGGTACTGCATATCTCTCGATGGCCGCAGAACGCAAGGCTTTGTGGGCTGCATTATCCTGCAAACACTCAAAGAAACGATCAACGAAGAGCGTAACTGAGGCGTGTTTTCTAAAGCAAATGATAACCACCGCAATGTGTGGCGCTGCGGTTTGGCTGTATCATAGCTACTGAATCAGCAATCTAGGTTGAAATATCAGAAGTGAATAACCATATCGGTTATATCGGAACTGAATAACCCTATCTGATCTGAATAACCATATTCTTAATATTCTTGTTCAGGTTAACGTTCTGTGGTAGGTCATAATTCTACTTTCAGAAAATGGTCGACTAAACATCAGTGCATTAACAAAGCATTCTTTTCATTTTCGTTACTACGAAAGTGTTTTATGCAGAGGTCCACCAGTACTTCAGTGACGTATTTCCGTCATGAAAATATCATCAAAAAAATGTGCACCATGAGATCGCAAATAAGCGAAGTCTCTTCAAAGGCAATTGAACCCACGACCCTTCCGCCCTAAGCAACAGAAGCCGGATAAGGCATACCCGCTGTGCCGCGGCCACATACTGTGGAAGCTTTAAAAACACGCTTGTTTAATCTAACACTATTGTTTCACAGCGATCTAGGTAAAGTTATGCATCATGGCCATGACATCCACGATTTGTGCTTCAATCCATCTTTTCTGCGCATCCGTCCCACTCGGCACATTTACAATAGAAGTGAAGTTCTTACGATGCATTAACACAACGCCAAGTGGCGGCATTACCCTAAAGTCTCCCTCGCTCATAGCATTTGTTTCTCTCTAGTCGAACAGTGGCATTTAACGCTATCAGATGCCGCGAGTAGGCGACCTTAGCCCAAGCTAGGCGTCCATTCAGTGATAGATGTCCAGGATATCACACCGCTTTCTCTTACTCCACTCTCACAGTGAACTACTACAGCTACCACAAACATCTATGAACAAAAGTGTTTGATTATTCGTTTATAATGAACGTTAGTCATCGGACTGGAGATGCATCACTAGGCGTCAACGTGGGTGCGTTGACGTTAGGCGGTGCTATAGCTGTCAAGCAACGAGATATTCGTAAGAGCTGTCTAGTATATGAATGTACAGTAAACATTCTGCTTCTTCTCTAATGGTAAGCTTCACTTTCGTATTGTGGCGATTCCTATGACAAGAATCAATCATGCGTTTCTTTTTTTTCATCGGGAAACCCTTTTATGAAGTGCTCCGCGTTATGCTCTAATCAATGCACTTCGAAACACGGAAGTATCGTGCATATTACTACAGCATCTAGATTCAAACATCTGTTTACCTGCCTGATTTCAGTAAACAGCTATTTAGATGCAGCCTCAATTGGACTCGAGAGAAAAGGACTTGTGAGACCTGTACGAAACGAGACAGCAAGTGCATAAAACGGCCTCTACTCTGACTACTACAACCGCTGTCGATAAGAACGAGCAATTCTTTTGTGTTTATTGTTATATGCCAGAAGAATGAGAGACGAAAAAACCGGCATGTGTAGTCAGTACCCCCTGCCGGAACCTTATCGCTTTCCTTAGCGATTTTTACTTTAGGGTCAACAACCTCGGCGATTGGGTCAATAAGTTGTCGTTCTGGCGAAAGAGACCCGCAGCCGCTCCTGATGGCAATGTTCTGAAGTAAACTTTAGTTATGGTAACCCATGTCTACCAAACTTGTTCCGAGGGAGCAAGTGCTCACAGGTGTATCACACGTGATAGCGGTCGACGCGACCACGGTTTCACCTTCGACAGGCTTCATAAAAAACTGAACGAAGTAACCGCAACAGCCACGTTTGTGAGATGTCCTGGAGTTATACTCGCTTAAGTACGGCCCTCGTCTCTCTGCTTCATCAGACGACGCTCGCACACGCGGTGTATTGAACTCCTGCGGCGGCGGCTGCTCTGTATAAATGCTGTGGTGCGGCGGCTCGAGACACGGGGTTCCTCATCGACGCCACGCTCCATTGCTCCGACAATTTATCTTCGCTAGCTGCATGCTAGCACGGCACCTTATCGCGTCTATGCAGTCAAGGGTGCCTAATTTTGTTTCCTTTTAGGTCTGAAGCGCTTCTTTTTCGTTATATCGCCTTCTCGTTTCTCTCCTCCAAAGATCGCGGTTGTTTATTGTACCCGTGGAGTTCAACTCTTTTTTTTTCTTGGCGGCTATATCTGGATCGCCACGTGTAACGACAGCTCCGTCTCGCAGCCTTCGACGCCGGTGGTGATTTGACCTTGGATGCGCCTTACGGCATGCTACAGCTCCGTTGATACATGAGTGGTGTCGTTCAACCCGGAGAGAATTATGCATCGTGGCTCATAAATCGCAGCCAGGTTTTACGTTCTACGCTCAGCCTAAAGTTGGAAAACGAGCTGGATCTTAAAGACAGAGAACAAATAAAGAGCTGTGTCTGAAGTAGCCGGTGGTTCTCTCTTACGCAGAACACTGTGCTTTCAAGCAAAATATGTCCCCGCAATGCTGTGGGTAAGCTATCAGCAGTAAGTTAAAAAGAAACTTCAAAAGAGACCTACGATACACAATACATATGAAAATTGAAAAAAGTGTGTTTACCGCGAGCATAACCTTAAGCGTAACGTGATTGAACTGGTTACAAAAAAAAAGAGAGAAGAAACTCATATGCCTTCTGCAGGTGATCAATAACCGAATATAAGCCACTAACGACTTTGCAGCATATGTAGGGCTTTACTTCCCAAAACCACGGTACGGTTCGGAGACATGCTATAGCGGAGGTCTCCGAAAACTTTGGCGATCTTTTTTATTTTTCAACGTGCACTGACAGCACAAAGTACGCGGGCCTCTAACATATCGCCCCCATCAAAATGGGATCTCCACAGCCGGAATCGAACCTGTGACCTTCGGGTCAGGAGCCGAGTGCTCCCCTAACTACCGAACAACCATAGCGGACAACTGCCTGGCAAGGCTGTGGCGCTCCATAACCTGCGGTACATTTTGTGCATCCCATCGCCCTAAATATAGAAAAGGAATTCCGATGCCTATTTGACATGGTGATGAGATCGCGGAACTTACTATACATGGTCAAGAAACGCAAGACTTACCGCGATGCAATAAGCCGGAGAAATTATCGTATGAACGCTGAGAGATGGAATGAACGATACTCTTCACTAAAGCTTCCTGAACTTTGTTGATGTTGATGTACCCTTCTTCTTCTGAGGTGTAGTTCATTAAGCAGTGCTTCTTATTTTCAGATTGTATCATTTTTAATATTGTTTACATTGATGCACGAGCGATGGTTAATGTGAAGCAGGGAAGTAGTAAAGACACTCTTCCTTTACACACTCCCAAAATTTAGCACAACATTGGTTCCCTGAACCTCCTATAAAGTGTGATTATTCTGTTGAAGCTGCTCATAATTGTTAAAAGCGAGCCTTTTCGAAATTTAGATGTGAAAACTGATGCACGTCACGCCAAAAATTGAGTGACAATATTTTAAGACTCTCGTAAACGTACGAGGCTTGCTGCTTTGCTTCGATTTCTTAATTTGAACGTGTCATGTCAAATTCGTGAGTAGGAAGAAAAATTGAAATCACCTTTTTTCTTAAGTCTGCTCAGCGATGTAGCCGAAATATCAGCAAATATAACAGCTGCCTTTTAATTATGAAACTTCAATTAAACTAAACTGCTCCTTTAAAAGTAAGTCATCTTTTTTGTGTGCCATGTACATTGCACATGTCACCCATTGTCACCCAGCAAAAATTAATCGTCAGCCTCAACGTCGGCTCGAGTGAATAAAAAAATCATCACACCATTACGCTATCATATGACGCCACAAATAGCCCATGTTTGTGACGTCATTAGGCCGCCACTACAAAGCCACATAACGCGAGACAGTTCCGGCCAACTACTTGGACGAGGACAGAAAGGGAGACTAGACACTTTTGGACTATCAACTGACTGCTGTTTCGTCTGCCTTTTTGTCCTCGTCCAAGTAGTTGACTGTAACCGCCTCTCTATGTGCAATCAACGAGCTCAGGCAAACGCGATTCTAAGTCACATAACGTTACATCACTGGATTGTGTCAGCACATAGGACCATGACTCGGTCAAAGGTGGGCCGGTCATGGAGTCAGTGCTAAACCAGATGAGCCAGAGAAAACTTGCGATACTTCCGACCCCCGAGGAAATGTTAAAGTGCGGTAGGTGTAGAAAGCTTTCTGAAGGGTAGCGCGAGGACTCATACATTGATTTAGTCGAAAATGAAGTAGGCTTTCGCCCTTGATTGGTATTGGGTGAACGCATAAAGAACCATGTGAGTTTTTCTGCAGACATCATCATCATCAGCCTGACTACGTCCACTGCAGGACAAAGGCCTCTCCCATGTTTCGCCAGTTAATTCGGTCCTGTGCTTGCTGCTGCCAATTTATACCCGCAAACTTCTTAATCTCATCTGCCCACCTAACCTTCTGTCTCCCCCTAACCCGCTTCCCTTCTCTGGGAATCCAGTCAGTTACCCTTAATGACCAGCGGTTATCCTGTCTACGCGCTACATGGCCTGCCCATGTCCATTTCTTCTTCTTGATTTCAGCTATGATATCCTTAACCCCCGTTTGTTCCCTAATCCACTCTGCTCTCTTCTTGTCTCTTGAGGTTACACCTACCATTTTTCTTTCCATTGCTCGCTGCGTCGTCCTCAATTTAAGCTGAACCCTCTTTGTAAGTCTCCAGGTTTCTGCTCCGTAGCTAAGTACCGGCAAGATACAGCTGTTATATACCTTCCTCTTGAGGGTTAGTGGCAATCTACCTGTCATAATTTGCGAGTGCTTGCCGAATGTGCTCCACCCCATTCTTATTCTTCTAGTTACTTCAATCTCGTGGTTCGGCTCTGCGGTTATTACCTGCCCTAAGTAGATATAGTCTTTTACAACTTCAAGTGCACTATTACCTATTTCGAAGCGCTGCTCTTTGCCGAGGTTGTTGTACATTACTTTCGTGTTCTGCAGATTAATTTTAAGACCCACCTTTCTGCTCTCCTTGTCTAACTCCGTAATCATGAGTTGCAATTCGTCCCCCGAGTTACTCAGCAATGCAATGTCATCGGCGAAGCGCAGGTTACTAAGGTATTCTCCATTGACTCTTATCCCTAACTGTTCCCATTCTAGGCTTCTGAAAACCTCATGTAAGCAGGCGGTAAATAGCATTGGGGAAATTGTGTCCCCCTGCCTTACACCCTTCTTGATTGGTATTTTGTTGCTTTCTTTATGAAGCACTATGGTAGCAGTTGATCCCCTGTAGATTTCTTCCAGAATATTTATGTATACTTCATCTACGCCCTGATTCCGCAGTGTTTGCATGACGGCTAATATTTCTACTGAATCAAACGCCTTCTCGTAATCTATGAAGGCTATGTATAGTGGTTGGTTATACTCTGAGCATTTCTCTATTACCTGATTGATAGTATGAATGTGGTCAATTGTTGAGTAGCCTGTTCGAAATCCTGCTTGTTCCTTTGGTTGATTGAATTCTAATATTCTCTTTACTCTGTTAGCAATTACCTTTGTAAATAGCTTGTATACTACAGAGAGCAAGCTGATCGGCCTGTAATTCTTCAAGTCCTTGTCATCTCCTTTCTTATGTATTAAGATGATGTTAGCGTTCTTCCAAGACTCTGGTACTCTTCCCGTCAGGAGACACCTCGTAAACAGGGTGGCTAGTTTTTCTGACACAATCTGTCCTCCATCTTTCAGCAGATCTGATGTTACCTGATCCTCACCAGCAGCTTTGCCCCTTTGCATGCTCTCCAAAGCTTTTCTGACTTCTTCTATCATTACTGGTGGGGTGTAATCTGGGTTACTGCTAGTTCTTATGGTATTAAGGTTGTGGTTGTCTCGGCTACTGTACGGATCTCTGTAAAACTCCTCCGCTATTTTAACTATCCTGTCCATATTGGTAGTTATTTTGCCTTCTTTGTCCCTTAGTGCATACATCCGACTTTTGCCTATCCCAAGTTTCCTCTTCAATGCTTTGACACTTCCTCCGTTTTTCAGAGCGTGTTCAATTCTCTCCATGTTATACCTTCTTACATCGCATACCTTACGTCGATTAATTAACTTCGAAAGCTCTGCCAGTTCTATTTTGTCTGTTGTACTTGACACTTTCATGATTTGACGCTTCTTAATTAGGTTCTTCGTTTCCTGGGAAAGCTTGCCAGTGTCCTGTTTAACTACCCTGCCTCCAACTTCCACTGCACACTCCGTAATGATACTCGTCAGATTATCATTCATTGTATCTACGCTAAGGTTGGTTTCCTCACTAAGAGCCGAGTACCTGTTCTGCAGCGACACTCTGAATTCCTGTACTTTCCCTCTCAGTGCTAGCTGATTGATTGGCTTCTTGCGTATCAGTTTCTGTCGTTCCTTCTTCAAGTCTAGGCGAATTCGAGACCGTACCATTCTATGGTCACTGAATCGTACCTTGCCAATCACTTCCACATCCTGCACAATTCCAGGGTGTGCACTCATTATAAAGTCTATTTCGTTCCTATTTTCGCCATTAGGGCTCCTCCATGTCCACTTGCGGTTTTCTCGTTTTCAGTAGAAGGTATTCAAAATCCGTAAATTATTGCGTTCTGCGAATTCTACTAGTAGCTCTCCTCTGGCGTTTCTTGTACCGATGCCATAATCTCCTACTGCCTGGTCTCCAGCCCGCTTCTTCCCTACCTTTGCATTAAAGTCGCCCATCACTATAGTATGTGTTTTTACCTTACTCATTGCCGATTCCACGTCTTCATAGAAGCTTTCAACTGAAGCGTAATCATGGCTGGATGTAGGCGCGTAAGCCTGTACTACCTTCATCTTGTATCTTTTATTCAGTTTAATTACGATACCTACCACCCTTTCATTAATGCTATAGTATTCCTCTATGTTGCCAGCTATGTTTCTGTGAATTAGGAACCCCACTCCCAGTTCTCTTCTGTCTGCCAAGCCCCTGTAGCAAAGAACGTGCCCATTCTGCAGCACCGTAAAGGCCTCATCTGTCCTCCTAACCTCACTGAGCCCTATTATATCCCATTTAACACCCTCTAGCTCCTCAAATAATACAGCTAGACTTCCCTCACTAGATAAGGTTCTAGCGTTAAACGTTGCCAAGTTCAGTTTCCAATGGCGGCCTGTCCGGATCCAGAGATTTTTAGCACCCTCTGCTGTGTTGCAGATCTGACCGCCGCCGTGGTCAGTTGCTTCGCAGCTGCTGGGGACTGAGGGCCGTGAGTTATTTGACGTAAGCATGTGGGAGGTAGTGGCCAGATACTGCACCAGGGTGGCCAATCCTTCTCTGGTGAGGGAGTGCGTTCTCGCCGGTGTTTGCCGGTGAGGCCGCACCCCAGGCCTCTTAATGCAGTTCCATCAACACGCGGATTTTTTGGATTTTTTTTTAATCCGGTTGGGAACTGCGCGGTACCGGGATTTGAACCACGGACCTCTTGCATGCGAGGCGGATGCTCTAACCACTACGCCATCGCCGCACCTTCTGCAGACAGATGCACACAATAGGCCATACTTTGCCGAACATAATGTCTTTTTCGGTCAAGGCATAGTTTTGGAAATTGAGCTATTACACTTCGCAGCATTAGCCGCGTACACGCCATTGCTTATTCAATTTTAAACAAAAACTACCCTCTCGTTTGCGCTACATCTTGCTTTATAAAACCGGATGCATCTGCCCTTGCTTGTTTTAATGAAGAAAAATAAGTTGTAATACTCTATACTTAAACTATAAAGCAGCAGCGCATATAAACATTTTCCAACTGTTTGCTTCGGTGCGGCGTCTTTTGAGCACGCATATTTCGCGACGTAAACATAATGCAAACAAAAGCCACACCTAATGGAATGAAACCCGTTAGATTGTTCATGGGGCATAAAATTCGCAATTTCATTTCAGGCTTTGGTGCCATCGAATCACCATAAAACAATTGCGCCCAGTCCAATACGCCGAAAAAAAATCTGTTTCTACCATGTTTTCGCCAGCCATAAAGAAAATATTCTATTGACAAGGAGAGGAGAGATTGCCAAACGATGTAAAAGAAACTACCCGCGGGATCAATGGTCTTCCAGTTTTCTCGTTAGTTTTTAGTTTCTTCGAGACTAACGGAACCCCACAGCAGTTTTGAAACTCGATAGGGAAATTCTCCTTCACCTTTACGAAAAAGGGCATTGCCCAACAATCGGCAGCACTTCTTAACTATATATATATATATATATATATATATATATATATATATATATATATATATATATATATATATATATATATATATATATATATATAATTCGATGCACTACGGAATGGTTTCGTCGCACCGGGAAAAAATGATCATTTCGTTGAAAACAACACCACCTCTTTGAAACAAGGAACCTTTGTACGCAGCGTGTTTTGTGCGTATAAAAGGTCATAATGGAAAACGTGGAGGCGATGCTGGGCACCTCTTTGTTGACGCAGCTCATCCCATCAGCCACAACGTTCGGCGGAAATCTGCTCCCAACGACGACGGTTAAGAGGATTGCGAGGAAGACAGTTGAGAAACATTTGAGAACAGAATGCTGCCACCGCCGTTGTAAGAGCTTGCCCAGCCCGACTTATGGCACTTAAACCAAGACACAAGTGGCGATCCGATTCCCGCATCGTATACCGTTGTTTTGCAACCAACAGCCTAGATGAAGGGGAAGGGCGGGAGTTCAAGGCCTTTCCACAGTCTTTCAGTTATGCATATATACACGCAAGTATAGAAACCCGCCGCACGTACATAAATAGAGAATGGTTCACCCCCTCTCCATATCTTAAAAATATTTTCGGTTCAGTTTTTGTTTGTCACGTTCGTATTCGAGCTTTAATTACCCCGCCTTGCAACCACACTCGAGAGCCTGTGCTTGAGCTGGTGAAGGGATGCGCCGTCTCAAGGTTATTCAGGCTATAAGCGCACGCGGGTGGGAAAACGTATATGGGCCGAAACTTCTTCTCATTCTTCTCATCTTTCGTTGTTGGCTTCGCAAACTGCTCGATGTTGTCAAGACTTACTAAAAAAGAAGCTACGCTGAAATTAAGTTCACTTCACTTATTGTTAAAAATACAAGGCAGTAACTGCGGCAGCTGTTAACGCTGTAGACATGCGTAAAAACGAGCAACCCTGTTTCGAGAAGAACAGGATGCAGAAAGCGTTGGGAGTTCCTATTTCCAAAAATATACGCTATAACGGCGACAGTTCTCGCTCGCTTGTTCTATATCCTGTAGTGCTCGCTTTACTGTTTATAGGCTCTTTTATCTCGTGCACAGAATATATATATAGTGTTCTCTGTATCTGGTGCTCCACGTGCTGCAGTTCTTGATGTATGGAGTTACTTGATTTACGCACAATAAGTGCTCAAAAACTTATTCTATAGCGCACATAGACGACGAACGCCTAAAAAGTTCGGATAAATTTTCAATCTTGCAAACAGCTTGATTGATATGTGGGGTTTAACGTCACAAAACCACCATATGATTTTGAGAGACGCCGTAGTGGAGGGCTCCGGAAATTGCGACCACCTGGGGTTCTTTAACGTGCACCCGAATCTGAGCACACGGGCCTACAACATTTCCGCCTCCATCGGAAATGCAGCCGCCGCAGCCGGGATTTGGTCCCGCGACCTGCAGGTCAGCAGCCGAGTACCTTAGCCACTAGACTTGCAAACAGCCTTCATTCACTTCAAAGCTTTAATTACACGTGACGTTATCATTGCACAACTATTGAGTACTTTTAGCTTCTGTCGGCGCTGGCACTGGGATGGCTATGAATTATTTTGCAACAACATACAAACAATTCAGCCTATGCCACAAGCGTCCTTGGTTACCCTATTCGAAAATAAAAAGGAATAGAATAATGAACCATTCTCACGTGTCAAAAACTGCGTGAGCTAGGAAAGACGACACTGGTTCTTTGCTTCAATTGAATGTCATTCGTTCAACCTTTAACGAAATTTTGCGCCAAAACGGTTAGGTGCGCTACACTACATAGGTTACATTCCATCGGATATTGCTTTAGGCGGCTGTGGGGCTGCTTCCGGATAGGGAAACGCTGTGTTTCATTATAACTCCTTCTTGGGTGAGTTGATGTCTCTTAAACCCATATTAGTAGCAAAAAGATTGAAGGTTAAGGTAAAGAGGACAAATAGATGAAACAAAGACAGGAGCTACCTAGCCTGCATTGTAAATGACAGAAATACATGCTCTACATGTGGCGTGTGTACACATTTCTGTCCTCTTCTTTTTTATATTCGAGCTCTGCGCTGCTATAATGAATAATGTTTCAGCTGTACTGCGGTTGCTGCTGATAATGATGATCATGATGACTGTGATGATGGTGATGATTCTGATGTTAAGGATATGCTTCCACATTATTAGAGGAAGGCGAGATACAGAGTGACACACAGGGCAGCATACTAAAAAAAAATCTTATACAACGCGACAAAAATGGCAAAAAAACGTGTAAAAATTAGAAGGAACAAATACTGCAGTGTTGAGAGCAGCGCAAGCTTCGGCCTTGTTTTCTTTCCGTTTTTCTTTTACCTCGTGGCTTGTCTGTCATGTAAGAGTTATCGTGGGAGGAGACAAGAAACCGGTAAGAGGAAAAGTTGGTGGCTGCTCACAGAACGCTGACACACACACACACACACACACACACACACACACACACACACACACACACACACACACACACACACACACACACACACAACACACACACACACACACACACACAACACACACACACACACACACACACACACACACACACACACATATATATATATATATATATATATATATATATATATATATATGTATATATATATATATATAGTTGAAACTGGATTTCAATCAAGGCTGGCCGTTGTCACAAGGCAGACGCTGACCGGCCGTCTTTGTGTGTATGCGTGCAGAGGAATTTGTCTAGTAAAACTTCGCCTGGAATGCTGACCCCTCGCTTCGTCCAGCTACGTGAGAAATTCCGCCTGACGATACTTTGGTATGCTTACGGCTGTGTCCGCACTGACTGTGCCCAGCAGGATGTCCCTTTCATTCGATTGGTATTTGTATAGTTACAATGCAAATTACCTCAAGGTACACCTTGGAAGGCACCCCTACAATACAGACAAGGGTGAAATTTAGTCTCTCGCTGGATATAATTAGTCCATCATTAGGAGTTATGGTTAGGTGGGGTGAGACACCGCCGAATCAACAGGGTCCATTCATTGATCTAGCCATATCTCTCCAACAGCTGGAGGGATAAATGAAAGTAAAAATATATATATCAACCTGATAAAAAAAAGGACAATAGAAGCACGTCTTCGCAATGTCGAAAGTGCAAATTATGACAGCTGTTGTGCGTTAACTCTTCCAATATTGCGAGTCTATTCTCAGCTTTCGTATCCTGCTCATTTAGAAATATGCACTGTGTTTTCGGCAAGTAATTTTTTTCTTCAGAAAGTGAAATTGCATCATCTCTTCTTTACAGCCTACTTCCTGTGCGACTTTTTTTTGTTTTCAACTAGATTTTTCTTCGTCATATACACACTGGCGGCGTTTTTTTTTCTCAGGACCTCCAGTTATTTCTAGCTAAATATAAAGCCTACAACTGTAAGTGTTTAGATGCACGATGGTTTCTCGAAAATCATGTCGAACGCAGTAAAACAGAGTTATTTGGTGAACGTATTCTTTCCGTACATTTATGCAAAAACTGATTACTGAGTGCTCTAGAAGCTTAAAAACTCTAAGCGGGATGAGAAACCACCACGTTGGCTACAGCTAGTGGTAATATTAAAATTATTTACTTCGACTTATATCCCCTTAGCTAGGAATATTTCATTTCAGTCCATATTGTTGTGTTTCATTTATACATATTGTTTTATTTCATTTAAGTCCATTTTGTTGTGGTTGTTAAAGAACAAGTTCTTGGTTTTGGTTGTCGATGTTTCTGATGTTCGAGCCTTTGTGTGATTGCCCGGCAGCTTGATTGCCTAAGTAAATGCCTTTGCTGGCGTTTACTTTGTTTGCAGGCCTTAGTGCGACAGCATGGTTTTCGATATTCGATCAAAAATAGCCACACTTCCACGACTTCTACAGTGCCACGTATGCTGTAGAGACCCAATGTGTCGTGGGGAAGCAACAGCTCTTCAAGGGATATCACCTCGCACCAACTGAAGACATGGAATACATTACTATTTGACTGAAGCAAAAATTGTCTTGAGCACGCAAAGTAGACTTTCGATGAACAGATCAATTTATTCCGCACACGTGGCAACTTAAGTGCACTTTGAGCGAGTGCATTTCACTGACAAAGTGTCATTTCGGCGGTTCACTGCTACACGAAAAAGCAAAGTGTACTTTGAAAATGATGACAGTGGCAATTGTCTGTTTGTAGAGGAATATATATTTGTTACTTTTGCACCCATGTCTCATCGTCGATACACGTTGTCTTCGTTCAAGTAATACCAGTGGCACACGCCATCGTAAACGACTAGAGAGAACGACTCGCCTACCCATGTGCAAGTGTGCCTCGAAGTAAACAACGCGACGGACGCAGCCATTGCACAGCATGTGCTGCCGCATCTCCCTAGGAGACGTGGCCGCAAACTGGCCGAGGGTGAGAGCACCAAGGATTTCTGTTGATTTATGACTTGTTTTAGTACAGATAAGTATCCCTTATAACAAAAACAATAGTTTCAAAGTGATATGAGCACGGCTTTAGGGAACAGCCTATTCTGTGCAAGCCACTGGTACTGAGGCTACACACTTCGTCGCACTGAAGTGAGCCTGGGGAACGCACTTGCCGGCTAATGTTTTTGCAGCGAGTGACTCTTAGATATTTAATGAGATTTTTACATTTATATATTTATAGAGATTTTACATTTTTCTGAGTCTATCATTTGTTATATCTTAATTTTGCATTGTTTCTGTTTATCAAGACAGCTCTTTCTATACTATGATGTAGCCCACTCCTGGGCAGTTCCAATTCCATTTGTGCGCAGTGATTTGTTTCTTTACCAAAGAACCCCGGGTGGTCAAAATTTCTGGAACCCTCCACTACGGCGTCTGTCATAACCATATGGTGGTTTCGGGACGTAAAAACACACATATTATTATATTTACATTGTTTTCTTCATCAATACCTTTTATTATCTTGATCACTGGATGTAACTATCGTCAATGTCATCATCAAAAACTTATAATGATTATCAGGACGATTTACTTCGTTAATGATGCTTTCGGTGCTGTCCGTGATGACGATGACGCCTACACCAACTGCCACTTTTTCTCTTTGATGAGGCATATAACGCTTACATCCTGACAAGCGTTGGCCTTAAAGATGCTCCAACACATGCATCGCCGCGTTGAAGCAGTGGGTCAACCTTTACATTCTACAGGCTGGCAGACAGGCAGGCAAAGAACTTAATTAGTATCCGAAGGTGGCGCTCAATCCCCTTTAGGGGGCGACACCGGTGGGCCACTCCCACGACGGGACGGGGAGGTTAAACTCCTCGGCCATGTCGTGGGCCCTCTGGATGGCCCTAAGCTGGTCTTCTTTGTCGTGGCTAGTGAGGAGACGCGCAGCATTCTCTTTTGTGGTTATGTTTGTACTGAGCTGCGCAATTGGCATGTTGAAAACTTACACGTGGATTCAAATTTTTGACCCCCGTGGCTGTCTCCTCACTAACCTGCGTGTGGTACGCCACATGGACACTGTTAGTGTGTACAAAATCCATGCTTAACGGTTATACTTCTATCGAACGTATTTTAAATAATTCTTGCGCGTGTGGACACGTTGGTGACCTTAAAACAGCTGTCTCTGCAAGCAG
>NW_023613886.1:0-42217 GCF_013339725.1 Rhipicephalus microplus
GTGCTTGAAGGGCCCTATGTCAATACCCCATGGCCCATAGTCAGTTTTTCATTAGCTATCAAATACGAGGTTTGACACTTCAAAAGTGTCGACACTTCGAATGCATTATCAGCGTCACCCAATCATTCCGATGCTTGTAGAGCAGCCGCCATACCTCTATCCTTCATGCCTATTGTCCACGCGTGAACGCCTCATTATTTGAACAGCGCGGCGTGCCTAAACTATAAAGTGATTCAAATAAGTGTTTTTCACTACACACCAGGTCAGTGCGCTTAAGCAAATGTCAGTCACCAAGGTCACCCGTCCACAACGCCTAGCTTTTTTGAGGTAGGCTTTTCGTTACCAGCCCGACACAGACAGGAGGTAGTGCTTCGTCTTTTCCCGCTTTTTCTTTTTCGCACCTGATACACTGATAGTGCCACCAGATCAAGGCGGCGGTACCGCATGCGTGCTTCCTATACAAAGCAAAACGCGCATGTAGAATCAAACTGGTACAATAAGGGCGAGATCATGATCGCTCACTTCCATCATTACGTACCGCTTTCAATACAAATATTGTGGGCATTCTAACAAGGCTCCATGTGTAGTGATGAAGAGGCTTTTTGTGACGCAGTCAATCTATCGGACGTCGTATTGCTAGTAGAAGTACAACGTCCGACAGCCGGGTCTCTTCTGATCGTGTGCAGCATAAATTCGATGTTTGATATTTACTATTGATTATTGTCGAAAACAACACAAGCGCAGTTTTCCTTTTGACATCTGTTTTGGATCTTGTACATATAATGAGCCTGTTATTTCTTTGTTGTCTACAACAAGCGTATCTTGTATTCTGCGGCTTTTGTGGCCTTTTAATATTGACGCAGCGTAGTCTAGTCAGTTTTCCGAATGACGCACGCGTTAACAGTTGTCGCTTATGCGTCCCCCTTCAAGGAAGTATATCGTGTGTACTATTTAGCGTTGTGGAAAACACAAGCGCATTTTTTCCGGCTTTTCTTCTGATTTTTGCTCATACAGTGAGCCTTTTACTTGCTTATTGCCTGAAGGGGTGCTAACACCCCTTCTAATGTCATTTGCGCCTCGTGGCGCACGTTTTTCACGCTTAGGTCGCATTTCGGGTTCACCATTATTGAGCAGTAGGGGGCGTTGTGCTCGTGATCGCTTATTCACTATAAACGTAAGTGCGGTGGCACAAGCAGTGACGCCTGGCGGAGTTCCCGGATGTCGGGACATCAGAGACGAGCGGTCGTCGCTTGCGGCGGTACGCGATGGACGGCATAGTTTCTCGAAGTTAACTATAGGGCACTCTGGCGCTACGATCGCTCAGCGACCTTGGGAATGATGGGTAGTAGACATATTTGCCTGATCTTCGTACTTGCGGGTGGCGAATCGTACTTGCGGCTTCGTTTATTGCCGTGTTTCAATTTTGTTTTGAAAGAAAGACTTCGTGACCCAATTTAGAAAGGTAATTTGAAAAAAATTGGGTGATGAAGCGCAATCGCTGCACATTTGCCGATTTTGTTTCGTGAGGAAAACAGCTTCAAGCACACGAACACACGGAGCCAAAGAGCAGGCCAGCAGTGCGAAGTTTAGACAATAGTGTACTACCCATCCTTGCCCATGCTCGCTGAAGCGCTGTGCGTGCAGGCTCCCA
The DNA here is from genome assembly GCF_013339725.1 of Rhipicephalus microplus. Lineage (NCBI taxonomy): Eukaryota > Metazoa > Arthropoda > Arachnida > Ixodida > Ixodidae > Rhipicephalus > Rhipicephalus microplus. The sequence goes on from NW_023613886.1 coordinate 1,652, forward strand.
TAGACACTAGCGCCGAGCGCCCTCTAGTGTATATTAGGAAACTCCATGGCGGACGGATCCGTGGGTCGTCTGCTCGTGGGCCCTCGTGGCGAGTCGAGCGTTGGCTACGCCGCCTTGTGTGTTTATGTTGTTGAGGGTGTCTAATATCGGGAAATAATGTTTTAGCGTGTTGATTCCATTGATGTGCAATAATTTGGCTGACGATATTGTAGATCTAAAAACCAGGTAAATAAACGTGTTTTTTGGTTTGTTTCAACTGCGTATTTTGCTTCCGAGTTCAGAGATCATCGCGTTTCGTTGTCAAGACCCACAACGTTTAATGAACATTAGACACGGTAAAAGCATTACTGGTGGGTTTACTTGCAGCGGCTATCACCAACTACTATTCTGTGCGCTAAGGAAAGTGGAGGGCACTCTTTCGACATTTACGTTATTGTTCATCTAGAAATGGCCATGTCCGTCTCTTTGCTCACATACTCTGAATCTCATTTCAATACCCCTCCAATGTCCCAAATATCCTGACAAGTCAACTTGAACATTATGTCATACGATAATTGTTGGGTGAAGTGCTGGTAGGCTACAAAGACGCGTCCAGCACCACTCAAATAGTTATCCCACGTATGGTGTTATGCAGAGCCGTTTAGTGACCACACCACGTCCAAGTATGAGTAACATATTAGTAATTGTGCAGGACGTTCGGCACTTCAAAAATTCAAATGTCCTTAAACAACAGTGTAACTGAGCGTTTCAGTGAGGGTGAACTTCAAGAGCAGCCACCAAAGCTCTATTCTTAATGTCTATCGTCCACTCAGAAACGGTTCATGATTTGCTGATCAGTACGGCGAGGCCCAAACATTAGAGTGATTGAAAGAAATATCAAGTGCCCTACACTTCATCAGAAATGCGAGTTACAAAGGTGCCCAGGCAACTATTTTTCATCCTAGGTTTTCTGTGGTAGACCTGCTTGGACATGTTATACACAAAGGGTAGCCTTGATCTTCTCACACTTGAGTTTTGCCAGGTACCACACCAATTGTCAGCACAGCACTACGGCAGTGGTACCCTTTGTGTGTCTTCCCCACATAGCAAAAAGTTCATGTTCATTCAAACTGGTGCAGTAGTGGAAAGACAGTGGTCGCTCACTTCTTCCAAGGGTATACCGCCAGGTCCTTACAAGAAAAGGGTTGAGTCAACAATTTTCGGCGCTCTGCGAAGGCTCCAGCCGCAATAATAAACTAGGATCTTTTTTTTTTTGTCGGGCAGTCTATCTAGCGCACAATAAACTGCTCTTGACGAGCACTTGAAAAGCGCTAGCAGCGTCATGATACGTCGCGCGCCATGTTTTAGGCGCATGCCAAATCTCGTATATCCGTTTCTTTTTTTTTACGTTCTATTACTGGCCCTGCCAACGTGCATATTCCCATTACCAGGCATTGTTCATTCGTGGGGCGACAGTTTATTCCTTCCGGTTTATGGAGACAAACTTTTAATAAAAAAGCTACTAGCTCCTCGGCGGTGTACCGCCCTCACATTCTCTGATGATGACTTGAGTTTGCTTTGGCACTTTTCACCAACTTTTGCACAATGAATCAACCTCTCCACCCGGAAAAAACTGAGCCTCAATGAAGCCACAGCGCAGTGAGTTCACCACTTCCCGCATTTAGGCGCTCACACAAAGCTCAGTTTTGAAGCGCCTCACTGGCTGTACTCCCTGCACAATATCACCATATGACACACACTATACCGTCTAGACAGTAGATTTGCCTTGTATTGTGTGAATACATAACTAAGCTGTTTCAAATGTTTCAGTTCTTCGTGCTCCCATGAACCGTCTCTATCGTTCACAAGCATTGCATTGTAGCGCACACATCTTACATTCTCACACACACACAAAATGCTCGTATTCGGTACTTCAAGTCATCAAGAGACGTTTTTCATGGGACTCGCTCAAGGTCTTAAGCATTTCAAAAACTTCCAGAGCAGTCGAAAAGCATTTATTCTTCGTGGCTGTCTACGCGGAAGCCCCGCTTTATTGATAAGCAGTGGGGTGAGCCTGAACATTGATTCGAATAACCGTTTTCTTTGAGTAATAGCACTTTAGAAAATGTCAGTCATCAATATCCCCAGGCAGCTCTTTATACCCATAGCTTCCTTCACATGCCACACACAAATAAGTGTGTAGTAGCATTTTGGTTTTCTTTCCCTCGTGTTTCGCCCGTAATACACTGCTGGTGTCACCAAAGCGCCACCGCAGAAGTACCGTTATGCGTGCTTTTCATGAATTGCAAACATTCATTTTTATTCAAACTGCTTTTTACGTATCTTCTAGGGGGATCGTGTTACCTTTTTCTCCTTTGCGACTCAAGAAAGTGGCAGACCGCTGGGTGGAAAAGGCCCCCGCATACACAGAGAATGCTGCTTTTGGTTGTGGTATGGTATATTTATCCAAATTTTCGCATTTTTTAAAGGCGACGTCTTTTGAAGAGCGAACTCTGAATGAAGCCAGAGAATAGTGAGCATTCTTGCGGCCATTTCAAGGGGCCCCAATAAACCTTGTTTTTTTTAAAGGTTGTCAGTATCGGTACTCGTAATACCACATAACATGATACGCACAATGTCCTCCAAACAGTGAAGTAATTCCTCAATTCTGTTTCCTAATTGCATCTGATCACGTGTGGCTCTTTCGTAGTTCGCTGGAGGCCTATTAAAGATGTGATGTGCGCAGGAAAGGTCTTCGTAATTCCTCACTTGGTCAACCACCCGAAATATTTGAATTCCGTAGCTGTGGTACCTGGGGGAGTATATTTGAATACATAAGTACCTAATACTTACTAGCGTGCATATGTACTTCCTCGAAGAATTTTAGAGGCCATGAAAGCCTTTGAAACTATATACAACATGCTACATACTTGTTTATCTTTGTTGCAGTCTTTCTGCAGACAGATTCGTCTCACTAATTTCTTCTGTCTTGCGCAATGTCGGGTGTTTAACCTTCAGCATTTTTTGTGAAATTCCAGTTCATGGTACCAAAAATAATCTGCTGCCTGACAACAGAATGACGAAGGTTGCCAAAATAAAAACTATAAACTAGCTTCCAGAGTTTCGAGCCAAATGTTCAAGTGGCTCCCGCTCGGCTTGCGACCTCGTTGGAAGACGTACCATTCGCGCTCCTCGTTATACCATTGCCGGCTGTACTTATAATAAGAACTGAGTGTCAGAACTGTTATTTGAGACCACGTAGGAGCGTAGGCCTAGCCAGCGAAAGCAGCGACACGTCCATGCCAAGCGTCTCGTGCTTAGCACTGACGATGTGTTTGCCGAGCTATGCATGACCCACTACATTCATCATTACCAGATCAAGGGCACCTCCCAGTCCTCTCGCTTAGGGTTTTGTTAGAAGTAATGACTGCATTATCTTCTCAGTCCCACACATGTGATAGCTGTCTCCCGTTTCCTCCGAAGAGATAACACTGTCCTGGGACCGTGGGGTCAAAATGTTTCACTAAGGCAGATAAGACATGCCAAAGTACTCGTCTGGAGGGAAAGAAAAGTGCGCTCCTCTGCTTTCTTAAACTTCTTCGAGGGGGGAGGGGTAGGGCTAGTAGCGACGACTTTCCTATAATTTCTTATTCTCTGTGGAGAGCGTAAACTCCTTGTCGACCTGTATCGGCATTCATGAAGCTAGTCCATAATGAGCACTCGGGCAGCCGCGTCTGCAGCCCACTTCCCTGCAACCGCTGCAATATGGTTCGGTGCCCTTATAATACTTTTCGCATGATGGTTGATGTCTCTTATACAGTTGTGTAGTATTGTCTTGGCTAACGGCTATATGATTACATTATGCTCGGCGTCAAAGCGTGATGATATAACGCGAATTACTGTGAGAGGGCGCAAGGACAATGGTGGCCTTCGCAGCCTGTAATACAGAATACGCCATAAAAGTTAGCCCATCCACCTGTGTGGTTTCGTGAATATAAGCCGCCCTGTACCGCCCCTTTGAGGTTGGGCCAGCAATGTCCAGGTAGTACACACCTGGAATCGTCGTACCAGCACCCGAGTGCGTGCGTCACGTTGAGTGGTGTGTTCATCTCCGTCCATTTTAGTGTGTAGAGGTTGGACCAGAAGGGTTGTCCAGAGTTGGTTTGGGTCAGCCATGTGTACCTGTTTGCAAGATATGGGCTTCCCTCAGCTCTTGATATGAGTTAATCACGCCCTATACCTTGAGACGACTGTTGAATGAAGACATCGGAAGATCAAGAACCCACTTAGTTGCAGACAGATCGGCAACTTTTATGTGAGCCAGCGGCACTTGTTGCTCTCAGGGCTGGCTTTATTAGCCTCTGTTTTTCGCACCAGGACACACAGTTCAGTGCAATGTTGCGGAACAAATGGTGGTACCAGCAAAGCTGTCACTGTTAATTCGCAGTATGCCACCGTATTCTTTGGTTTCAGCCTGGCTGCAGTGCTGCGATGGTGTCGGCAAGGCGAGAAGTTTCTGGCTGAATATGCAGGAAGGCGGGAAAACGGGAGGCTTCGGCAAGCACTGTGGCAACAGTTGGTGGGTTGACGGCCATGATTCGGTCAGCTAGATCGGCGATCTTGTGAACGTCCATCTTTCTGGAGGCCGTGACGCCAAGCCGCAAGGTTGCGGCCAATAGTTGAGGAAGAGTTCCCGCTCCAGGAGAACATCGATGCCTTTTGTGCTGCCCCAGATGCTAGCTGCTGCATCTGGTGCAACAGTTGGTTTGGTCACTGGTCGCCTAGCACGGGCTCGCGTAGCCGCTGCTATAGGCGCTTCGGCACCGAAAGCCTGAGACGGCGAATCAGTGAACGTTTTTGTATTCGGTACGCCTATTCATCTGGTGGGGCAAGCCCATTGTCCTGCACGTCACTCGATCTAACAGGTGGAAGGTTGTCTACCACGCGGTGGTAATTCGTGTTGTCGGCGGTGATTCGGTGTGGGGGAGAACGGAGCTTCCACCTTGCGAACCGAAATGCCGGGTCTCTGGTCTCAAAGGAGGGAAGCTTCATGTCTACTAGAGTGACTGTCGGTATGGAGATGGCGCCATGGTGCTCAATGTTTGGGAGCGCAGGTGACCAATTGTTCGTAGACGTGTGTGATACAGAGACATGCTGTGTTGCTGAGTCTCGATACCAGCTAACTTGACTGTCCGTTCATCTCGGTAGACTCGGGAACCATTCACCCTTTCCTCTCCCTCTCCACACATTTGTTGGTGGTGTGGAGGGAGGGAAAAGAATATGGGTCAGCGACACGCTGGGAGCGCCACCTGCTACGCCGCGGCGCACCTAAAGTTCACCACCATGCATTTTGTACAAAGTTGACGCAAATAGGACGATACCAACCATCGGTATGTAAAGGTCACATCTGCGAGTGCACTAACTTGTACAGCTGCACTAAAAAGTGACCCCATTGCCTGGTTCTCACTCGTGAGCGTGGGGCCGCGAGACATTTAGCGTCTAGACCGTCGGCGCTTCGCGCCGACGGTCTAGATGTTAATACTGCCCCGGGGCTGAGGACGGGACCTTATTGTTTTGGGTCGACGGCTCTACCCGAACAAGGGTGTCGCATCAGGCGCCGACCTGATGCGACACCCTTGTTCGGGTAGAGCCGTCGACCCAAAACAACAGGGTCCCGTTCTCAGCCCCGGGGCGGTAACCCTACCAGAGTGAACGTAACTGGATGATGGGTCGCTGAGTGTTACTTACTCTGAGACATGGCGCTTTCGTGTGCCAAGCTCCCCTTCCTTTCTGACAACGGTATAGTAGGACGCAGGTCTATTGAATATTGTCATCAGGCTCCTGTTTTGAGACAGCTCTCGTAGTGTGTCCCATTGTCGTGTTCCGTCCTATTTGCGCTGATCTTGTGTCAGATGGGTCGTGCTTTCTTCTGAGTAGTACCTCGACAGGAAAAGGGTGGAATTTTTGAACAGTTCGATGACTTTGTCTTTAAATATTTTTTATCGATTTAGTAAACCTCATCTAAAAACTGCAGGCTTTTTCCGCGCTATTCAGTCATGCTTGATCATTCTAGTAAGGCATCAGGCCAGACGTAGCAAAAACGTAATTACCGAAGGTGAAAGTGGTTCTTTTTATGGAATCTGAAGACTGGTGATTAAAGCATTGATCGTGGTCATTTCGTTTGCAATTGCTTGCTTTTTTCAATGAATTACTACTGATTGTAATTTCGTTTACTTTCATACTCGTGCTGTCGTAGCTTGAGTTCGCTTATAAGTATGCTCTACACTTTGGAACTCGGTTCATTTGGTGCGGTGCCACCATATATTGGGAAAAGCTTTAGACAAAAAAAATTTGCCTAGCTCTTGGGCATAGCATTCACCACCACTGCCAATGCCTGCTCGTCGCACAATGATTGTACTACGTAAATATTGCACTTAGATTATTGTCGATCGTATCCCTAAAGTCTTTGGGCAACCCAAAAGTATAGTCTTCGGTTATTGTGTATGTCAGGCAATATATACGTTCCAGCAGATCATCTCATTGTCATTGGCACATGAAGCCTACCGGGAAAGGCTGCGTGGACATGCAAGCCACTATGACCAAACAGAGGTAGAGAGAATTCTCTGCTTGTGGGTCCCCAGCAACGCCCCGCAACTGCTGAACTAGCTGAGAGGTTGTGTACCTCGCTGCTATCGTGAATCAATGCACTTACCTGCATGCATCTACGCTAGATTTCGTAATGTAGTTTCACATCCATTCAAAGGGCCCCTAGACCACTTCTGATAATTTTTGTAACTTTTAAACAAGACGTGCGCATCGAGTCCAGAAGGTCGTGTTGATCAACGTGATCAACGTTGATCAACACGTTTCTTGGCATTTGTAGAGTGCCCCCGGTACTCTACAAATGCCAAGAAACGATCCCTTCTCTTTCCATGCCTTTCGGCATTCCTTATTATCCCAGCGTTCGCCATGAAGTGCTTGTTAACTACAACACCTGTTCCTACACTCGCAAGAACGCACACTCGCTACAGGCCAATCGCATTGACAAGTTGTCCATGTAAACTTTTCCAAACGGCGATTACCCGCCGGCTCTTATATTTTCTAGAAACCAACAGCCTACTGAACCCATGCAAGTGTGGATTTTGCGACAGTAGATCCACAACTGTTTGTTACGAATCGAAGCGCAGATTCACGATACTTTTTGTTCACAATCGATTCTTCCTTTTACTAATTTCGATATAGGAAAAGCTTACAATACCACCTGGCGCGTCGGCATTTTGCGAGACCTCTCCTAATTGGATGTCCCAGGCAACATGCTGACCATAATCGAAAGATATTTGTCTAATCGCACCTTTCGTGTCCGGGTGGAGAACGTCTTGTCACAAACATTTGTCCATGAAACTGGAGCTCTGCAAGGTTGTGTCCTAAGTTTCACACTTCTTTATTATAAAATTGAATACCCTCCATTCCTGCATCTCCCGCAATATGTTGGATTGCACATACGACGATGATGTACAGATAGGTTACAAATCAACTAATCATGTGAGCGGCAACTTGATTTGAATAAGGTTAAATGGCCAGTGGAGAAAGGGGTCACTCTTAACACGCAAAAAAGCACGTGCGTTTTATTTACAACGAAGAGAGGTCTTTAACCCGATTCGATGAAAGAGCTCCACATGCAGCAATGAGCTGCGAAAAGTGCACATAAATTTCTAGGTTTAGCTCTAGACAAGAAATTAACATTTGTTTTCACTTAAAAACCTCAACTACAAGTGCGTAAAAGCTATGGATATGCTCCAGGTTTTGCCATGGACGTCGTGCGGAAGTGAGAAGAAACGTCTGATGGATCTTTTTAGAAGCCTCCTACGCACACGCTTAGATTACGGAGCGATTGTCGGTCAGCCTGCTGCATTAAGCTCTCTGAAAAATCTTGACCTAGTCCATCATACGGGCATTCATCTTTCTACAGGTGCTTTTCTCACTAGTCCCATCGAAAGCCTTTACGTCGAGTCGAAAGAGTGGTCGATGCAGCTGCAGGGGGCTTGCATGTCTTTTGTGTATTACCTCAAAGCAAACGCAGACGATCAGCAGCCCTCCCACTCTGTAATCAATGACTTGTCTCGTTTCACACTGTATGAAAACCGTACTTCGTTTCGACAGCCATACTCGCTTTGGGTGAGAGGCTTCACTGAAGAAACGGAAGTGCCACTTCTTTACCAGTGTCTGGTGGCTTCTGCCGCGCATCTGCCACCACGGCAATGGCAGCTCATAGAATGCGACGTATCTTTCACGGAAGTTACAAAACACGCACCTGTGGTACATATATGCACGTACTTCCTAGAGCTTCAACACAAATACAGTTGTCCTGACTTCTTCACAGATTACTCCAAGTCTCGCACTTCTGGTGGAGGCCAGCCTACTGCAATCTGATACGACCTTCTTCACTGCAGAAGCCTACGCAATACTTGCGACCGTCAGACACGTGAAACAATCAAAACTACAAAAGGCAGTAAATTACGCAGATTCCCAAAGCGTCGTAAAGGCTTCAAAAGCTCTTAAAAACAAGCCCTGTCCTTGTCTCGCAAGACTAAACAGCATGTTGTAGTGTGCTGGGCACCAGCACACCGCGAAATTCAAGGTAACGTGACGGCGGACCAACTAGCCGCATCTTTCCAACAGTGCTGTTAATACATTCGTAGCCATCCCTGCTTCTGACCTAAAACCACATCTTAAAGGGACCCTTAAACGGATTTGGTGATTTTTTACTAACACATTGGGCTTGTAGGCCAAGTCACAAGGGTAATTTACAGACCGATTTGAGCTCTCTGCGTAAACTGTGTAATTTATCACAAAGCTTTAAAGCTGCGAATGGCCCGTGATCGCTGCAGATCGCTGTGATTCGGCCAAACGCATTTTCAAGCGCCCAAACACCAAGCGACGCTAGCTGCCCTATTGACGTCATCGTTTTCAGCTGATCTGCTTGACTGCGGAACACGCAGCACAAGTAATTTTCTAATAAACAAAGAACACTTGTTGTTCGTGATTTGTAAAACACATAATTCATTTTGATGAAAAAATATTTACAAAGACAAAGAAGACGATCGCAGTTTACAAGTAAGCTTTGAACTTCTGGCACACGGCGAACGTTGCTTAGATCCCACACGCTCCACCTGAGCTGCGCAACGAGTGTGCATCACACGACACCTCAGAACACCTATACACTGTGACACCGTTAATCACCCTTGCCTCGTTGCGGGATTCAAGTCCGTTGATTGACGACAAGTGATGATACGACACCGTGCGCCTGGGAAAAAACAGCAGGCGCACCGAGGGGCGGCAGCGCATCAGATTGCCCGCATCAGATCAGTGGAGGAATTTACGCGTATGTGGTCGTCACTTTAAGCTGGAAGACTACGAACGCGATCTCGTGCGTGTGCAGCGATGTGAAGAAGCATTCCCTCAAATTCGATTCACTGCCGTCTTTGTTCCTTCCTGGTGAAGAGGTAAGTTCACGGTCGATCCGGATCGTGCGACACGCGCTGACAACGCGGTTCGCACGTGTGTGTTCAGAAAATAATCTGTAACTTCGTTATTTATAACGACTGTGTGTTTTCAATGCAATGTGGTCCACTTCACAATATTTAAATACACGCTGGAACACTTTCGTCGGTTCACGATTCCCAGAACCGGTTATAAAATGGCAGGCTGCCTTTTTGCACAAGTGTATACGTTGTAGGGCCAGCTGTAAAATGCAGGTTCAAATTTACGGCATGCATGTTATACGTGATGAGCTCAAAGAAAGCCCCGCAATAGTGCAACACGTGTTCGACGGCGTTGATAGGCTACGGTGCGATTGCTCGTGTTGTATCCATGCTGCATAGCAATAGCACTGCATGCTAGAAAATCGTCTCCCACTGCCGGCGTCCAAAGTGCGTTTAAGCTTATGCTTCAACTGTAGCGCATATGCTTTATTCGTTCATTTATTTGCCGGTGTGAATGCACATTTATGTATGTACAAAGGCAGTCTTGCAAGAGAAAGCTTGCTGATTGATGGGCGGTTTAATTCATCAACTGTGCTTGGGGAAATTCATGCAAAAAGCTTATGGCTGCTTACGGGGTCGATTATAAGCATTCAGCTTTACGTTGCGGCATTTTATGCAGAAAAACAAAGAAGTCGAGAAATATATGCACCACAGTGTTCCTGAATTAGTAAATTGCATAACTGCAATACTCCATTTGTTTACGCCGTAATACATGATCACAAAATCACAGCAGCGCAATAAAGTGTTGGCTTCACATCTAAAGAGTACTTGGCAGCTCATCAAAAAAAATAACTGCTCATTAGAACTGCATGCAGAGTTATTGTCCTTATTACATCCGAGATGTGGAAAAATAAACAAATGCCAAAGTATATAGTTTTTATACTAATAAAATACTCTCCAGCCTCTTTGAGTATTATAAAAAATTTCTTGGCAGCATGTTTTTAGTATACACACATAAAACTATTCATGCTATGTATATGGAATTATTGCACATAAAACGTGTGAATTGAAATGCAAAGACAAGACTTAAAACCATTGTCATCCATTGTGCCTGCGGTAAAAGAAATTGCTGCTTTTTCCAGCATCACACTGCCCCAGAAAAGTGTCGTAGAGTGAGGCACAGTCTTGGTACCTTCTGCTAGCGAGGTTAGTCCTGCTCTGTTTGTGTACAAAGGCACTGCACAAAAGTTAGAGTGGAATGTATATGTGTTGCATAGCATCGCAGCATATTATGAAAATATTTCGGTAACACCTTTCGTATGCAGCCACACACTGTGCAGCTAGCTGATGCCGGAAAAGGCGGCTTGCCTTCCACAGCTCTCAGCTCCCAGATGATAAAATATTGTGTTCTTTGTAACAAAACTTAACCCCTTAGAAGTCATCACAAAAACCAGAATCATTTTATTATTTCTAAGCGTGGTGATATTGTTGAAACAAACACAAGCTATTTTATATAAAGTAACTTTAATACCACATGGCCACAAAGGCAGTGTGATGTATAAAATATAGTTTATGAAAAGTGCAGGTGTAACGTATGTTTTTTCACCACCTCATATCCAGGTAACCACACAAAAAAACTGTGCACAAGGCAACCACGAGTACAGTAGCAACTCTGAAGACAATGGAATGCCGGTCCGTTGGCAAGTTGACCTAAAGGTTGAAAAACGCACGTATGAAGCATAAAACGTACAATAGCTGCTCAGTTACAGGATTCACACCTAAGCTCCTAAAGAAACAAAACTAGCAGGAAACAATGATGATGAACGATCGGGCATGACACCTATTGAAGAAGTTTTGTTTATTTGAGTGTTTCATAACCATCTCAGCTACGCAGGTGAACATGACCCTGCAGGTGCTCGTTTCGGCCAATACAGACAGCAGCTGCCTTCACCACAGAATCCGCAGTGCAGACACAAAATGGTGCTTCGTCACATGAGCAGCAGTAGCAGCTTCTGCCGATGTTGCTTCAGTGCCACAGCTCCCAGAGGTATCAGTCCTCTCGGTGGCTCAACACCTGTCCAAATAGATGAATCTTCCCCGCTAAAAAAAGCCAGCTCCTGAAACATCTGTCCAAATGGACCGATCTTTTCCTGCTGAGGAAGAAAGGCCAGCACTGAAGTTGACGTCACATACTTGCCTTCATTCAGCGAGAGTGTCTGCAGGTATTACAAGCATTCAGTAATCTTTATGTGATTGACATGTAGTCACAAACTTGTTCGCATACTGAAACCACCACGTGAGACGGGTATTCTCTGCGGTTGTGTGTGCCCTTGCATGTTTGCAACAAAGGAAGTGAAGCCCTTTCGTTCCCTGAAATATTTGACCTCAGAGTAATTGTGAGAATTTATTAGAAAGCAGAAAGGTCAGCCTGAGCTAGTTCGCTGTTGTCCATGGCAGTTCACGCATCTTTACCAGAACACAAATGGTTCATTCCGCAGTGCATGCTGATTTTTCCCACCTGTGTGTTTTAAAACTACATGAATGTGACGAGGCAGTTCTATTCCTGTGAAAGCCTGCCGAGACACTTTCATGCATTACAGGGAAACCTGAATATTTATGATACACATAAGCGCTTGTAATATTAAATGCAGGCCCGTTGCCAGTAATTTTTCAGGAGTGGCCCACCTGCTTATTGCGTTTAAAAACCCGTATTTTGATTATTATTGTTTGGTAGGACACACCCCTCCATCCAAATGTCAAGAAATATAGGGCGGGCACTTGGGCACACTAATTCTGGCTATGGGCCTCGTTGAGTACCTGTATAAGAGACATGCACTGGGGAGGAATAGAAGAATCATGCAAATTTCCTTATCAACCTTATTTCAAAGTAGGCACACTGGTTTCTGTTATGCCACTTTGTCTCTGATATAAGTGTATCATATATACGAGCTTGACTATATAAGCAGCATTTATAAAGCCTCTTTATTGACATTAGCAAGACAAGAGGATTTCTATGACAACAGCAACAAGAGTGCTGGTACTCATTTGCAATCCATGATGCTCTATAATGCAGCAGTGTTTTGAGAGGTTGCTACAACCTATAACGAAAAGCACAGGAGACCACGTTCTCCTGCTGTGAGTACGCTTCGGCCCAGCGGTAAGATTAGTACAGCACTTACGCTGAACCTATGCCTGACTAGAACACAGCCCGGCCGAAATCATGACACTTATTTCACACGAAAGGACACTGTGGTTCATGAACAATTTCTTTTATTACAAGCATGCTTTTTCAGGTATTCACCAAATAAAAAGGGGCACACTGACACTTGTGTACATTTATATTTTTCGCAGTATCCACTACGGGCTGCCATTTAATAAAGCAGTTTCACAGTGGACACAAACAGTAGTGATTTCACGTGACATTATTCACACATTGTTTGTGTGCTAATACACCAGCTTCTTTCGTATACGACATTGCCAGTTACTTTATGTACGACTTCCAAACAATGCTACGCTTAGCTCATGGAGTGACTGTTTTATTAACGTCTACTTGCACCGCGTTTACGGCTATTAATAAAATGGAGTGCGCCAATTACGTTTTTTTTGGTTGTGAAGAGTTGCACCTAAATGGCCCCCTGTAATGGTTAACTGAAGCTGCGTTAGCATCTCTGCTACAGCACAAAGTAATAATAGCACCGTAAATTCAGGTATTAACCTTGCATCATGACTACAAAAAGCTACAAGCTTTTTAGCAGTGCTGTTCCTCCTGATCCTATCGAAAATGCAACTGTCCTAGTGCACGATTGAGCTGTAGCGATTTATCAACATTATATTTGCATTTTTCACTACAACGACACTATCTATATAGGCTGCCTAATTATTCTCCAGTGCCCTTATAATCAGTAAACACTTAAAAGTATTTGGAGAAATTAAGTTAATTGAGACCATAAGCAATCGAAAATTGTAGTAGTATCTTTGGAAGTGAAGTAATGGCTTCAGGTGAGCGGATGCTGACACCTATTAGATACTAAAGTGCTCACTCTACTGACTCCTCTCGAAGGTTGCCTGGCATCTGATCACTAGATTTGTAGCAAGGTGAAATGCACGGGCAGACCATGTGGCTTAACAACACTGAAAAGTCTTACTTTATTCGTGTCAGTCTGAAAAAATAGGACGCTATCTCGTATTTAAGAAATAGGCGTCAAAGGAAGCCTTGCTATGGTAGTGCTGGCTTTTTGTACACTTTCTGTCGCATTGTGCAACGCTCCCACATGCTAAGCACCCACACGCTAAGCAACACAACACATGCTACAGGCAACCTGATGATTGCGCCTAAAACCTCCTTCACAGTTACATTAGAATTACTTTAATAACATCCCTATAATTTCCTTAGCATAATTGCCAGTCAGTTCTCATTATATTGTCTAAAAAAACACGTCCATAAATAAGCCCTAATTTTTTTCATTCATAGCGAGGGTCTCGTTCTAGCAGACTTAATGCCATGGAGTAGTATGCCAGGGAATATTAGTCAGCTGCCAGCCGTAAGATTATCACCTGTTGTAATATACCTATAGGCAAAAAAATGAGTGTCCCGCACTCGCTGCAATGGAAGCACTGACTGACACTACCACATTTAAATGCACATACATATCCCATAAAGTGGACGGGGGGGGGGGGGGGGGACGGCCGGCATGGTAGCTCAGTAGTTAGTGTCGCATGCATTATTTGAAGGTCGCAGGATCAGTCCCTGCCCACACCAAGTCATTTTTTCCACCACTTTTCTTCACAGTTACAAATAAATTACTTCATATCTCGTATATATTTAGGTATAATTGCCTCTCAGTTACCACTTACCTAACCAAGCCCTATTAATCAGAACTAACGAACAATACTATCAAAGAAAGTATGGGGGACGTTATTAGTTGTGAATGTAATGCAAATGTGAAAAAATAAAGGTGCATAAAAAGATTGCTTTTCATGAGCTGGGACGGAACTTGTGAACTTCGAATTACACATCCGATGCTCTACTAACTGAGCTATCGCAGCGGCCATTCCCTCGTCTAATTTATAGGGGACATATGTGCACTTAAACGCGAGTGCGTCAATCAGCGCCACCACGTGCTACGCGACACCAACAGCCAGAAAAAGTACTCGCCGTCATGATTGCTAGTAGCGCTGACTCACGCTGGCGCTTGTAATTGCACATATATACTGGATAAACAGGACGACGAAATGGCTGCCGTGTTAGCTTATTTGGTAGAGCATCAGACGCGTTATGTGACGGTCACAGGATCATTCCCAGCTCCTGGCAAGCAATTTGTTCGTACACCTTAATTTCTTCTCATTTACACAACATTTACTATAATTATTGTGATCGATACTTTTTATGGCATTATGGTAGGTTAGTTCTCATTATCATTAGGTCTAGCAAAGAAAAATGAAGCCTTAAAATTTTTATTTTTTTTTTCAACCAAGCCATGTAACTTGTCTATTCTGCAATACTGAGTAACACACAAGCACTAACATGTCTTGTGGTGTCATTATTCTGCAGTATCCATCAAGACAACAGCACTGATATTCTAACAATGGAAGAGCCTCTCCACGGGGAATGAAAGTTCATTGTGTTTGAGAGCTCTCTTCATAACTGCTTCATATGTGGCCAAGTAGTTGGCAACCAGAACTTCAGCGTTGTGGGAACTCTGGTCAGTTGCTAGAGGGGTGTGCGAGCTACTGCACAAGCTCCGGTGGAGAAGCCAGCCACTTCTTCGAGGTAGTGGTGCTGGAGCCAGCAACTTTCTCCTGGCAGCTGGCATGCTCTACTATGGCTGCGTGGTGGCTGCAACTATCCCATGTCTTGGGGCTCAAGTGATCACGGAGTGCGCCTTCTACAACTACCAGAGGGTCTACTTGCTCCCTGCAGTAAAACAGGAGCACTTATATTTTAGATGTTGATCAATAACTATAGCAAGACTTGTAGACATATTAGGCAGTGTGAACACAAATGCTTATACTTCTCTTACATTAAAGTGAATCTTACTTTTTAGCACAATTTTGCCATAGATATACCCATTGCAAAGCATTTGTTCACATCTGTATACCTTTGTCAATATTAACTAAATTCAGAACATGAAATTATTTTGTATATTTTTTGTACAAAACTAGCCCATCTGTTTTTTGGGTTACAATGTGAAAGAGAAGCCTAATATTTTTACATGCTATTATCAAAATATAAAAACCAGTCATCTGGAAAAGTCCTAGCTTTACAAACAGTTTTTAGCATACTGCCTTATCTATGTTACTGTGTACTATGAATAGTCATGATAGAACTGAGTTTGAGATGAACTTGTACAGTGGTAAAAATGTAGCGGTGGTGGAATACTCGTGGGCATGTCGCCATGAAACATCATTGCTATTATACCAAGCCCCGGAAACTCGGCGCTAGTTTCAGTTTCAAAGATCATGCACGCTCGTAGAAGTTGCTGGGCATCCTAATATCTGGTTCAACGAAGTGAGGTTGATGTAAACGTTCGCATTTATTGGCCATCACAAGTTTTTACAAACAAAAAAGTCTACGTCCCGTTAAGAGCTTCTATTTTGTTTATATGTTTTGTTATATGCCTGGCAGCACAAAGAGCCACTTGGTGAATCGAGCGAGAGAGCCCCAATTGACTGAAGAAACTGCCTCCCTGGCAGTCAGGCAATGATGCAGTCATAATTGCTTTTTGTGAAGTGCGTAAAATGTTTTTACATGTGTACTACGGCTAGCAGCACACAAAAGCCACTGTGTGAATTGAGCATGAGAGCTACATCATATTTTCACGTCTGTGTGCTACGGGAGGCAGCCCCAACAGAGCTAGATCTACTTAAGATGGCATCACAAGTTTGACAGAATGACTAGATGGGTGTATCTGAGAAATGCCCCTTGTTTCTTGTTTGGGTGAGTCTTCTGTTTGGCAATTGTGCACCTACTTTTTAAAAGTCCATTGGAAAAAAACAAACCTGTGCAAAACAGGTCAACCTGAAAGGACATGAATGCGTAAGTTTTTTATACGCGGATATCTTCAATGCGTAGTTAAAAACGCGGGCAGCTTGCAGTTTAATTTCAAGTTAAGATATAAAAGCTTTTACGTGCACACAAAAGTATATCGGAAGCCCACGTAGTCGGCAGACCGAAACTGCTTCCGGGTGGCGGTGACTGTGCACGCAGGTAATACAACTGTGTTGCGTCACCTAAGCACCTGCCAAATCTATCGCGCTGAAGAAGCGGTTCGCTAGAAAGTGATATTTCCTGGAAGAATGCACAGGATAGCGTTGCTGGAACTGCAACTTCAAAATGTTTTTTTTTTGTTTGTTTGATACACTAATACCTGTACACTTCTCTTTCAACCGCGACGCCATTCTCCAGCGCGCAGCACCGCGGAGTGTAGGCACACGCTTAGGAAGTCTTCGTGCTGAGTTATGCAACAGTTCGGACTTTCCCGAACAACTTGTGGTATGTCACGACAGCAGAGTTGTTGAAGAGCTGTTAGCACTGCTCCAGAAACCCCGCTGTCGCACCTGCACTCGCGAAAATCGGCCTAAGTTGCCGTTATCCTGGACACCGCACAATCACCGGGAAATGAAAGACAATGACGAAATTGTTTCTACGCTCTTGGTTATGCAGCGCAACGTACAAGTTACACGCGCGACACAGCAAACGTGGACGCGAGGACGAACAAGTATCGAACGAAAAGGGCTACTTCAATCATTTACTCTTACCCGTGATCGTTGACATCGTCGTAGAAGTCTGGTGAGTCAAGTGGTGGCGGACCACTGCTGTCATCCTCGGCACGAAGCACAGAATCGCGAAACGGTGTGTCGCTTTATGGTTCGAAAACCATTTCATCGCTCATTCGGCGCAAACGCTCTTCAAGTCCGGGGTCCATGGTGAGCAGTGGTCCAAAGCACCGTGAAACAAAACATAGGCTGCTCGCGTTGAGCGCACAAACAGACGCTCACCCAGCTGGCCCAGCCGTGGTCAAGCGCCTGACTGCTGGTGGCTCTGCTTTGGCTTTGACATGGCGGATGCAGACGACACAACGTCACGCGCGCGTTCTGCCACGCCACATCGGGACGCAGGCTCCGTGAAGTGCGAGCTTAGCCCTGAACACTCGAAGAAAAAGTTGAGGGTGAAAGGTGGAGCAGAGGAGGAGGGTACCTTTCTGTACTTGTAGCTCCGTTAATATTTGGTGTTTCGATTGAATTATGGTGGCAATGATTTGCTCCAGTAGTGGTATAATCAAAAACGGAATGTGAGAAAAGTTTCAGGTACTCTTTAAATGGAAGCTCAGAGCTTATTGGCAGAGTCCATGAGATAGCCACACAAAAAGTAAATTACACGTCATCAATTCATTTGTTGGTCATTGGCCGCCGGTTTAAAAATTGATCAATTGGATGTTATTGGAACAGAGTTGCGCATCACGGACTCGAACTTAGGAGATGCTTTATTGGTCAATAGCGCATAATCATGCGTGGGTAGTGTTGTGTCACTGCTGCGCACAGGTAAATGGGGCGCAATGTGTTGCGTGTTTGGGCAGTCATTGAAATAGTGCTGTTCGTTCAAGTAAAGTGCACCACACATACACCTGTCTAATGTAATAATATTAAATTTCCGTGCCTAGACAATAAATGTGTTAGGCTTTTAGAAAGGGGGAACCACGGAAAAATTCCGTATGAACTTGTGGTTCAGTGAAATAATGTGTCGCGTTCCTTAGTCTGCCAATGAGTGTGCCAATACGAATTTATTATCTTATGCAACTAAGTTCCTACTGGCCGAATTGATATTGTTCCGGGGAATAAAGTATACACGATGAATATGCTGGCGAGCAAATGCGTAACTGCTGCAGTCCGAGCACGTTCCCCTCAGCACTTCGTCGTCGTCATTCCCAGGCATCTAGTTAGCCCGTGACATCACGCACCGGCGGCAGAAGCACCGTTCCAGTGCGATCAATTCTCGGGCGTGACTAGCATGGTTTAAGCCGTGAGACATGCACTATATCGGTCGGGACTGAAGCTGGTACTGACGTGGTATGGAGTCGAGCTATCTCATAGGTCGCGCTGGTGACCTTGCGCATGACACGGTAGGGACCACCGTAACGGGACATCAGTTTTTCGCAGAGACCAACACGACGTGATGGTAACCACAGCAACACGAGTGCCCTCAGGGAGTACTGTACGTCGTGGTGCCGGCGATCATAAGCACTCTTTTCGTTAAGCTGCGAGGCACATAAACAATCCCGGGCAACTTGGCGGGCGATGACAGCTCGGGCCAGGGCATCACGAGCATAAGCAGTCGATGAGGGGGCGTCAGATTGGAGCATGGTGTCCATGGGCAAAGGCGGGACATAACCAAACAGTAGGTAAAAGGGTGAAAATCCAGCTGTATCATGACGTGAACTGTTTGTATGTGAAGGTAACGAAAGGTAAGTGGATGTCCCAATCTTTGTAATTCTTGAAGACGTACATCGCTAACATATTCGTCAGGGTACGGTTGAGGCGGTCCGTGAGGCCGTTAGTTTGTGGGTGGTACGCTGTAGTGAACTTGTGGTGGGTAGAGCAGGATCGCAGGAGCTCGTCGACTATTTAGAAAGAAAAAAGCGGCCGCGGCCGGTGATCAACTGACAAGGAGCACCATGACGCAGAATGATGGCAAGAAGAAGGAAATTGGCTACATTAGTAGCGCAGCCGGTGGGGACGGCGCGTGTAACGACATACCGCCTTGCGTAGTTGGTAGCGATAGAAATCCACTTATTACCGGTGGCCGACACGGGAAAAGGTCCTAGAAGATCAAGGCCGACTCGATAACTTGGCTCATCTGGTACTTCAACGGGCTGGAGGGTACCGGCAGGTCCTAGAGCAGGTGTCTTGCATCGCTGGCAGAGGTCGCATGCCACAACGTACTGTCGCACAGAACTGTAGAGGCCAGGCCAAAAAAATCGGCGGCGCACGCGGTCATACGTGCCTGACATTTACGGTGATCCCGCTCCTAACTGCAGCGGACGATCACCGCGGGTTCACGCTTGGCGAGCCACAGGGCCGGTACTTCGTTCACTCGCGTGTAGCGCACCGCTCCGCGCGCGCTCAACTAATAAGGCGTTTAGCGCGCCGCGGAGACAGTGTTCTAATGCAAAAACACATTTTATTGCCTTTGGCGGCACCCCGAACAACAGTACAACGTCCGCTCCCTGGACGCGGGTTGCAAAGGCACCCGCACGCGGACGTTCACAATAATAGGAAAACCGCGAGCATGTCGCAGCTGGCAATGGCGAGCTTTGACACGCCGGTCGGGAAAAGGTCCCTCGCGCTATGCTGCGCAGTCTCACGATGGCCAATGGCCTGGTCGCGAGTGTTAGGGCAAACCTCGTACGCGTAGGCCTACGGCAAGTGCGGCTCGTTGTGGTACGACCACTTCAAGCACTAGGCACCGCTGTGGGCTTAGCGTACGCTACCGAAGCTAGCACTCAAGTAAACACTGCCTGCCGAGGTGCCCAAGGCCACCCCAGCAGGCTACAGTCCCGGCGATTCCAAAGGGGACGCGGACGAAGGAAAACACGTGGTTACGCGGCGCCGACCAACGGAGAAGAGCGCTCCCTCGGCGCGCGCGTACCGCGTGCCATGCCCGCACGTGGCGCCACCTATCGCCACGTGGTGTTAACAGAGCGGGAAAGCAAAAGGGTGTGGCCGTGTGGCGAAATGCCTGCGAAATGGTCGCGGGCGCGCCTCAGATCCCCACATCCTCCTCTCCTTAATTCACCCTATATACCGGTCTGCAAAGGCAGCCGGTCGTCGCCCATGCATACAAAGGCGTCATGTAATGGGCAACAGCTAGCCTCAGCGTCGCTCTCCAACTGCTGCTAAAGGAAAAAAATGAAACACAGAATACACTTGAGAAATACAAAAAAACATATATTTTGCCTGCTGCAGCGTTCTTACGAGGGGGGGGAGGCTCCGCTGTGCCTTGTAGTTCCAAAAGACGGTCGACGTCCATGGTGGCGACGCCGTTCATAGGTGGTCCGTCGGCGGCTGCGGGCGGTGGCAGCCCTGACAGCAGTGCCGCGAAATGGGGGTCCTCCCCCATTCGCTGTCGGCACAGGGCCCGCCAGGTCCGTGTCCGAGCGCTGGCTCAGCGGGGCTGGGTCCGGCGCCTTCCTCTCGATGGCCATCTCCTCGGCGGCCGCCTTTGTCCGCGCCACGTGCATGGCACCCTTGTAGTGGCACTTGAAGTGCACGGTCACGCAGCACGTGGCGCAGAACCCCACCGC
The DNA here is from genome assembly GCF_013339725.1 of Rhipicephalus microplus. Taxonomy (NCBI): domain Eukaryota; kingdom Metazoa; phylum Arthropoda; class Arachnida; order Ixodida; family Ixodidae; genus Rhipicephalus; species Rhipicephalus microplus. Next base: position 22,413 of record NW_023613886.1, read on the forward strand.
TGCATCGGTGGGTAGTTGGGCGCCTCCGGCTGCCTTCTCGCCCTCCGCCAGCGTGCAGCCACGGAATGGCCACGGGACACGGTCCAGCGGCAGGTCGCGCCGAACAGGCCGCTGTGTTTTCCACGGTGCGTCGCTCACGGAGTAGCGCGGGACCTCCTGCCCCTCCTGCCGCGCCCACGTAGCCACGCTCCGCCCTGGTGTTTTGGGGACCGGTGGCGGTGCCGATGTTGTTGATCCGCGCCACCGGGACGCCCGCCTGGTGGACTTGGGTGGTGCCGAGACGGAAGGCTCTGGCCGCCGAGGCGCCCGCCGTGTGGGCTTCTGGCTAGAGGGCATGTCGCTGAAGGACCTGTGACCACGACGACCGGCACTAGAACAAGAATGGCGCACCGCTGACAGTCTCCGGCTTCCCCCGTCGCCCCACCGACTAGCAGCGCCACCTATGTTGACGTAGGGGCCATTGATCCGGTTCTTCCCCTCTCCGCACCACACACACACACACACACGTGCACCACCAGTGTCCTTGTTCCTTCTGGCCCCCGCTAAAGCAGCAATCTTAATCCCCTCCTCCAGCGAGAAGGAAAAAAACAAGTAAACAACAGCACTAAAATGACAATCAGCAGCAGTAACTGGGCGGAACCGACTTCTTTGCAAGCACTGGCAGTAAGAAGTTAGCTAACTGAGACTAGACAGTATAAATGAGCGCCTTCGGTTGCGGAAATAAGCCGCTGTCCGGCACGAAATCACTAAGGTGACTGCTTCCTCAGATTATACCGGTGCGTGGTCCGAATGCGGTCCGCCACGCCGGGTGTGCGCCGTTGCTTGCGCGAAGGGCCACTGGGCGCTGGCGCAGGCTTGTCAGACCTCGACGCAAAGGCTTTCAGGTCTGCTATGTGGGCACGGCTGAGTTTCCCCGAAAGCGGGTCTTTCAGCAAGTACGCGAGTGGAGTCCAAGCTTTCTCCATTCGGTACGGACCAAGGCACTTTAGAGCGAGCGAAGTTGAAAAACCCTTGCTCGCGTCGCTAAGAGCGTGGTTGCGCTTCAGGACGAAGTCACCCACCTTAAATCAAAGGTGGCGACGTTTTCGGTCGTACTGGGCCTTTTGTTCGGCCCTGGCCGATGCCAAACTCTACCTCGCTCTACTGAGAGCTCGACAAAGCCTGTCCCGTAGTGTGGAAGCGTAAGCAGAACAGTCTGCCGGTTCTTCCTCGTCTCCGAGCTGGCATTGCATGACACTGGTCACCGGATTTGCCAACTCCCTTCCGAAATTAAGGAAGGCGGGAGAGAAACCAGTAGAGCGACTCTCGGAGGTTCGGATTGCAAACGCGAATTCACTCAAATGGTCTGCCCAGTCCCTTTGACTTTCGGCAAAGGCCGCCAACAACGGTTTGAGCGTACGATTGGTTCGCTCCGTCAAATTGGACTGAGGAAAGTGGTGCAGTGATCTATTCCTAGGGAACGGCACGTATCACCAAACACCCGAGCGGTTAAATACGACGCATTGTCCGTGATCAATCTTTTCGGAAAGCCGAACCGACAAAACACTTCCTGTAGCCTCTCTAGCACCGCTCGCGCTGTCACTTTCCGCAGCGGAAACAGCTCAAACCATTTGGAAAAATGATCCACAACTACCATCAGATGTATGAACCCCTGCTTACTCCTCGGGAACGGCTCCATTAGATCGCAGGTGGCTACTTGCCACGGATGCTCACTGACAACCGCTTTCAGCAAGCCGGGCGGCTTGCCACCTCTTGATTTCACCGTTTTACAGACGTGGCAGGAACGGCAGTAGCGAAAAATGTTACGCTTCATGCCAAGCCAAGTCACAACCTTGCTCAGTTTCGCAAAAACTTTAGAGCCACTCAGGTGACCGGCAATGGGCTCGTCGTCAGAGGCTCGCAACAGTGCGCCTCTCAGACTTTTGGGCACAACCACCTTAAATGGGTCCACTGACTCCTCATCGGGGGCTATGTATTTCAGCAGGAGTCCATCATGTTCCAGCAAGTATGTATCCGCGGGGGACCCAGCGACACACGCCGGTTCTTGTCCCCCTGCGCCCGCCGCACTACCAGCAGCGTCTCGGCGCTCCGTCTCCCTGAGACCGTCGCTCAATTCGCGACAAAACGGATTGTCTTGCTGGGCCTTCAGCAAACTCTTGTCTGCTGATAGCGATTCCCATTCTCCCAAAGGGGAGCTGGTATCGTTCCCACTCAGGACTGCAGCCATCACTTCCGCTCGCATGGGCGTCATGGGTTCGCTTCTCTTTCGCTCCCCCTCTCACCCGTTTCGCGGCGCACTGCTTGCCTGGCCCGTGGAAAGGGTTTGCTCTTCGGCACACTCACAATTTTCTCTTTCGGTGGCTCCGCCACCGTTTCGCCCGCGCCGCTCGCTTGCGCAAAGGCACCGCTAGCGGTTGTCGCACCGGGATCCAGGCTCCTGGTAGACACTGGGGCACGAGATAGCGCGTGAGCTACCACGTAGTGCTCCCCTTCCGATACTGCACTGAAGTCATAATGCTGTATTAAGAGACCCCAGCGCGCTAGCCTGCCTGCAGGCTCACGGAGCCGCATCAGCCAGCTAAGCGCGCTGTGATCTGTTTGCCACCAGAAATTTCGTCCAATCAAGGTAGACATCAAACTTCCGCAGTGCAAACACGATGGCGAGACACTCCCTCTCGGACACGGAATAATTTCTTTCCGCGGGTATCAACGAGCGGCTGGCAAAGGCCAGCGGCTGCAACTCACCATCGTATTCCTGTAGAAGAACTGCCTCTAATCCCAGATCGCTTGCGTCGGTCTGAACAAACGGTCTGGTCAGGTCGGGGAGCTTGAGCTGCGCCGTCTCCGCATGGCGCTAGACAGACGGCAAAACGCCTCTTGCTGCTCAGGTCCCATCGCCACTCAGCTGACTTACCCAAGAGCTTGGTCAAGGGCGCCTGCACTCGGGCACAGGACGGAATGAAAGACCGGTAAAAGTTGGCCATTCCGAGAAAGCGGCGCAGGCCGCGTGCGTCCTTGGGCGCAGGGAAATCGAGGATTGCTCGAAGTTTCTCCCGATCTGGCTCACTGGAGCGTTTGCCCAGCGTGAAGCCAAGTAACTGAACTCGGGTTTGCGCTAGTTGGGCCTTTGCGGGATTTAACGTCATTCCGGCGGCTCGCAACCTCTCGAGCACATCGGCAATATGGGCCAAATGCTCTTCGAAGGTTCGTGAATAAATGACGATGTCGTCGAGGTAGCACATGCAGTAAGACCACTTTGCTCCCCGAGGACGCGGTTCATGAGTCTCTGAAAAGTCGCAGGAGCATTGCAAAGACCAAAGGGCATACGAGTGAACTCAAATAAACCCTCTGTGGGACGTGAACGCGGTCTTGCACCGGTAACGCTCATCCATCCAGACCTGTAGGTCCCCTCTGGAGGCATCTAATGTGGTAAAATACCGCACAGTGCCGAGGTTTCCTACGATTGAGCTAATCGTGGGGAGCGGATAGGCATCCTTACAAGTCATCCGTTGAGACGGCGATAGTCTACGCACAGGCGATGACTGCCATCTTTCTTAGGCACCAACACAATTGGAGGCGCACAGGCGCTGGACGAACGGCGAACAATGCCAGCTGAAAGCATCTCGTCCAGCAAGCCGTCAATTACCTGCCTTTTGCCTGGCTGACGGGCCTGGGTTGCACTTCAAAGGAAGCGCGTCGCCAGTTTCGATCGAATGCTCACCAAATCGATACAGCCGGGTTGATTGGTGAAGAGCTCATCGTACTCGCGTAACAGTGCCGACAGACGAGCCTTCTGTGTATCATCCAATTGAGTCGCACAGGCGATCAAAGGATGCGGAGCCTCTTCGTGTCGTGCCGCTCAATCCCGATGGGGATTTTGAGCCGACGACGGCATAGCGCAGGGGCCTGCCCCCGAAGTTTGCACGTGACACGGTTTCGACGCTTCAACTGCACAGGCAACAGAAAGCGCCGGTGGGCTGATGAACGGCTTTAGCTCGGAAAAAGTTCCGTCGCGATAGCCGCCATTCACAATGTCCACTACGATACCGGTTTTTAGGAGAAAGTCCTGACCGAGAATCACAGGAACACTGAGCCCTGGAAGATGAACGAAACGCGCGCGTCTCATTCGGCCTCCCTATCTGACAGTCAACCTCGTGACACCCCCGAATGAGCCACGCCTCTCGCGAGGGTGAATGTCGTTCGGCTGTCCCGCAAGCGCACCGAGCGCTTCTGCAAGTGGGACAACACCTGTTCGCCAAACAACGAAACGCTTGCGCCCGTGTACAGCAACGCCGAGAATTTGTGACCGACAATGGTGCGTAATAAACGGCGCGTGCGCACCAGCAAGACTGCTTGTCCGGTGCGCAGAGGGGAGAAGCAAGGGTTTGGCTGCTCGTGCCTTCACGAACACCCGTGCTCCCGTTTCCTGCCTCACAGGAGGCACAAACGCGGAGCACTCCTTCGCTATGTGCCCTCGTTGACGGCAGCGGAAGCAGCGCACTCCATCGCGGTCCCTTTCCCGAGACGGAGCAGCTTCGAGCTGCCGGGGTCGGTTCGCCGCGTGATCAAAGGAACCGCCCTGACGACGGTTACCACCGGTGATGCGCTGGGTTGAATTTCACCCCTGCTCGCGCGCGTCGAGTTGCGATGCAGCACCGGCTGCACGCCTCCCGTACGTGTAGGGATCTAAAGCTCGATCGCTTATCTCCCACGCGCGCCCAGCTGTAGCGGTAGCCGCAAAGGCAGCTCCGGCGGGCTGTTGCCGCTGAGAAAGGGTCATGGCCCCTCCCCACGCGCTGCGCGGTTCGAGGGCCTCGCTGGCTGGCGGTGGCGGGTGATAGGAATGTGCGGCGAGAATGTCGCCTTGGATGCGCTTTGCCTCGACGGCCAATTGCTCCAAATCACGGAAGCGACTGCCGCGCAGGTGCGCCGACAAAGTCGGGTGTGCCTGCCTAATCACCCGTTCGACGCGCTCCTCGTTCGAGGCTCTGGGCTCAGCGATAGAAAAAGGTCTTTCATCGCGCGTACGTACTCCTGAAGCGACTCATCAGGAGCTTGTGTGCGGAGCTCGAGCTCGCGCCGCATCTTACTCTCGTAGTCAGCGGGTGAGAATTCGCGCAGGAAGGCCGCGCGGAACTCATCGAGGGTTGCTGCTCGGTGACCGGAAAGCCGATGCCACCTGGCCGCCGTGTCAGTCAGTGCAGCCGGGACGACGCGTCCAAGCACTTCCTGGTCGTCTAGACCCATGGCTCTCTGATAACGCGTGAGGGAGTCCAGGTAATCTCTTGCACTTTGCCGATCACCATACCCGCTGTAGGTCGGAACGGCCAACATGACAGCGAGATGAGGGCGTTTCGGAACGGGCGAAAACGTTTGGACTGCCCCCGTGAGTGCCTGAATCGTTTGGGCGGCATTTTGCAGCAGCGTCTGTGCGCCCGCTTCAAAGGAAGCTGTCGTGCATTAGCGGCGCGGGCGAGTGGTGGGGAACTGTCTCCGAACTCGATAAGCGGCGCGGTTTCAAAATGGATACCGGCCGTTGTGGCTCTGGGGAGCGCCTGTTTTTCACAGCTGACTCTTGGGGCAGCTTCACATGAAAATTCTAGGCTGCTTCCGGCTAGCGGTGCAGGCGCGTGCTCGAAATGAGCTTGGCTGCTAGGTTGCGTAGCAGCCAGTGGGCAAAATTCGGCAACGGCTGAGGCCGCGGTGCCGATCTGCGCCCCGGAAGCTCCACTGAGAGCCGTTTCGGAGCGCTGTGACATAGAACTGCCATGCCTTCCAAAGGGAGCAGTAGTAGTCCGATTTGCCCTTGTGCACTGTTCGGGTTGGGCTATGGCCCCGGACCCAAAACACGCTACCTCTCTAGTGGGAGCTGATACGTAGCGCCTCGTGTCATCCCGACTGGGGCTTGTGAAAAGTGAGGGTGCGCGATTGGGATGCTCAAGGTGGGCACTGGCCCTGTTCTCGAGCAATGCGGTATCTGCTAAAAGCGTCAGCGGACAGAACTCGCGCGGAGCAGACATAACGCTGGTAAACGCGGCGAGCCCAATTCGCAAAAGCGGGCTGACTCGGCTAAGACTAATCAAAAGCTTAATGAGCCTTTGATACCACGTTGGGCGCCAGTATGGTGACCCCGCTCCTAACTGCAGTGGACGATCACAGCGGGTTCACGCTTAGCGAGCCACAGGGCCGCTACTCCGTTTACTCGCGTGTAGCGCACCGCTCCGCGCGCGCTCAACTAATAAGGCGTTTAACACGGCGCAGCAAATAAACAGCGTTCTAATGCAAAAATACACAACACTTTATTGCCTCTGGCGGCACCCCGAAGAACAGTACAACGTCCGCTCCCGGGACGCGGGTAGCAAAGGCACCAGCACGCGGACATTCACAATAAGGGGAAAACCACGAGCACGTCGCAGCTGGCAATGGCGAGCTTTGACACGCCGGTCGGGAAAAGGTCCCTCGCGGCTATGCTGCGCACTCTCACGATGGCCAATGAGCCTGGTCGCGAGTGTTAGGGCAAACCTCATACGCGTAGGCCTACGGCAAGTGCGGCTCGTTGCGGTACGACCACTTCAAGCACTAGGCACCGCTGATGGGCTTTGCGTACGCTACCGAAGCTAGCACTCAAGTAAACACGCGTGCCGAGGTGCCCAAGGCCACCCCAGGCAGGCTACAGTCCGGCGATTCCCAAAGGGGACGCGGACGAAGGAAACACGTGCTTACCCGGCGCCGACCATGGAGAAGGAGCTCTCCCTCTGCGCGCGCGTACCGTGTGCTGTTCCAGCACGTGGCGCCATCTATTGCCACGCGTCGTTATCAGAGCAGAAAAAGCAAAAGGTTGTGGCCGTGTGGCGGAATGCCCGCGAAATGATCGCAGGCGTGCCTCAGATCCCCACAATATTAACTGTAGAATGCCAATAACTATCAAGAAGTGTGTATAATACATTTAAATGACCAAAAAAATTTTAATGTGAGAAGTGTTAAATGCTCAGCCCATACTATTTGCTTATTTTAAGTTTCTAATAATTGTGTGCATGATATGTTCTAAAGGAGATAATTGCACTCTTCACATGTTAAGGAATATGTGGCGAAAATATCACTTTGGTCTGGCCATCAGAAGTACCAGAAACATGATGTCAAAACTTAGCATGTTGCGCAAAATTGCATCTTGGCAAAACATATTTTAAATGTAGAAATGAACGCTCATCTATGTGGCTAACCACGAACCAATTAGCTCAGCTTTCTGTTATTGTAAATGTATTTACTCATTTTGAAACTTCGAAATTTCCAGTAATTGAAATTTGAATAGAAGCAAATTTGAATACGTTAATATTCGTTGAAATATTTGCACAAGCCTGCATTTGATGCATTGTAGTACCATGGGCATGTGTAGGGCGAGGGGGGGGGTCATATTCCTCTGCACCTCATCATGGTGTCCAGCCAAAAAGGGGGTCCTGAGGATTTAGCCTAGTCTTGGTAAGCACCATGCACCCCTTGGCTTCTGCTTTGCATAGATAGCATTCTGGATAAGCCACCCCTGGGAATGCGGTAGTTGTCTTTTACACTTGCCATCCTCTCCCAGTCTGCATCTCTCTGTGCACTGCTGCCTGTGGAGAAGTTTTACATGACATGTTCCGTGCCGCCGTCATGTGACTTGGCATGCTGTAACAATGGATGCTGGACAGTGGACTGTTTTTTATTCCCACAGCCTCGCAGGATCCAACTGATGTACTGTGCGAAGGGTGGCAGTGTAGCAGCAGAGTATTTTTGTTCACAAAAGTGGAAGCAAAGCAAAAAGTGTCATGTGAATCTAAGCACACTGCTAAGGTACATAAATAAAACAAGATGTAGATAACATTTAGCAGGGCGCAAACGTGCCATACAACATGCCTACGTGTAGGTCTCATTACTATGCTCTAGTTAGCAAGGAGCTCGGGCACGGTTTGATGGTAGATGGAAAGTCGGCCTCTGTGGAACAGTGGCTGGGGTGCTCGGCTGCTCACCTGAAGGTCGCACGTTTGATCTCGGCCGGGGTGGTCACATTTCGATGGCAGCAAAATTGTAGAGGCCCGCGTACTGTGTGATGACAGTGCATGTTAAACAACACCAGATGGTCGAAATTTCCAGAGCCCTCCACTACGGCATCTCTCGTAATCATATCGTGGTTTTGGGGCTTAAACACCAGATATTATTATTTATTTATGAAATACTCTTAATGCCATTTGTGGCGTTACAGAGAGGAGGGGTGTTACAAGTCGGAAATGGCAGTCTTGAATGATGCCTGATCAGGGTCGCTGGCGGTGGAGACAGGAAGGTGGTCCCATTCAGATGAAGTCTTGGGCACGTAGGATGGAAGCAACTTTTTTCGTCATTGCCACGTCCTTCTTTTTTGGCACTTTTCCCCTCGTGAGCCATGTGAAGCTTTTGCCTTAATATGAGCGAATATTTGTTGGTGAACAGCTGCTGCTTGCTGTGATGCAGGCACATGTGTGTGATGGACAGCCGACAGTAGCAGTGTCAGTGCTGCATCTGCTGTCCAGCACCTGCACCAGCAGTGCCAGGGAGGGAACCCACCGGCTGAGCTGGCTCCACTGCGGCTGCAGTTGGTGCAGACAATGGTGGCATTGCGCACGAGCGCCCTCTATCAGGTGGGCCTGTACGATCCTGCTACAGGGCAGGCGACCTTCAGCCGACAGCTCACCTGCACCTTCAGGTTAGCTCATGTGAGCGGCCAATGCTCGTAGTGAGCTTTGTGTAGTACAAACAGCAAAATCTGTTGGGCATTGGATCCACAACAAATGCGAATTTCTGCTGTATCAGTGCTTAATGGTCGTAATCAGCTGGTGACTGCATAGGTTGGAATGACAAGTGCAGTATGGAACATTTATTTCAAAATTGCATTCCCATACAAAGCAGGAATTTAGCTTCATCGAACATTTCGCATCCTGCAAGCTTTTGCTGTTAATAGTGCATTTTAAAAAAGAGCCACAAAAAGTATTCTCAGTTTTTATTATTGTTTACACTGAAGTTATTTTCTCACTGTGGCATGCCACACAACAGTTCTGGCATGCAAGATTCCAAAATTTATTTGATTTAATTGAACTTCAGAAAAAGGAATGTGCTTCAAGCAGTATTTTACTACCTGGACCGCATACTTCAGCAGGTAGCACAAGAAACAGATGTAAGCAAGAAACACGCGTGAGACGAGCCCTAACTTCAAACTAAAGTTTATTCTTAGAATTCAAGCCTATTCATCACTCACCAAAAAAGACCACATTATCGCCCTATAATACCTGGTCCTGCTTCTACAGCATTAAAGGATAACAACACGTCGCATCTAGACCCTTCAGAGATCACCTATGAAGAACTGTCTGTAAACGTGTCAAATCGATACAGCATTATGTCATGGTACTTCGGTCTATTTCCATAAAAGTAATGCCATAATATGTTAATTTATGTGTGTCATAGTAACTAATTCCATTTAGTTATAATTAAATATTTTATCTTAAAGTCATTGACACTGTTCTTTGATGTAGATAGATTGAAATCTCAGTTTATATATATACAGTTAAATCTGCATTTAACAAGCCTCCGTATAACGAATTTTTTGATATAATGAAGTTTTTCTATTCCCCACCGTTACCCCATAGAAGCACATGTATTCACAGCCTCTATGTAACAAAGTAACAGCGCGAGACATCCTTGATATAACGAATTTTCGTCACGGACAGTCTGGAATCTAGCCCTGAATTTTTCCATTTTGTTACGAGCATGCATCTTCTGCAGTTGCCCTTCCGCCGATGAAGGGCGAACAGCAGCGACGCGCTTGTGATTCTGGCGACTTCCACGCGAAAGCGAGCGCTCATTATTGCGCGCGAGTGTGCACGAGGCAGGCCTGCGCCCTACAAGCCAGCGTTGCCGCTGTTCTTGTCACCGTGGGTGCATGTGCTGATGATTTCTCTCCTCCCTCCAAACCAAAAAAACAAAACAAACTACTTTTGCGTTGGCAGGGGCACGCGTTTAGATAGCGTGACATGTGGGGCTGCGCTTCACATGGAGGGTGCTCTACCGAATAGTTTTTCGCAGTATTCCTGTCCTGTCCGCTTTGTTTTCGACGCTGTGCGCTCATATATGGTGTGGCCTCAGACGACATTCAGCTTTGCCTTTTTATTTATTTTTTTTCATGCGGGCAGTTGGGTCGTCACTACTGAGGGGATGTCAGATAAAGTGCTGATGGAAATTTTCCGAGACCACGGGGATAACAATGGATATTCGAAAGTTGTCTTGTCACGCGTTTTCATCTTGCGCTGTGCCGTGAGTTTGCGGGACCGTAAGGGCCCTTCGATTCGGCTGCACCGCCGGCAGCAGTTCAGCGGGGGCAGCACCTTCCTCCTCGATTTGCTGGTGCCGCAGGCGCACTTTGTACTGGCTTCCTCGTTTCATCAAGGTGCTAGCGTAGTGCGGCACGAGTTCTCTGCTGGCCTGCACTCAATCGAGAGGAGGTGCAGTGAGGTGCAGCATGACATGCGCCCTTTCCTCCTCCCAAGCTTGGAGCAGATGATGCTGCGTGTTGTTCAAGGCGTGAGTGCAAAAACGATTCAGTTAATTAAGCTTTTGCCATCGAAGGGTAATCTTAGCCACGTCTTTTTAGCAGCTATTAACAGGTCTTTTTACATGTATGTCTCATGAGCAGAAAAATCCACCGTGGTTGTTGCAGTAAGAATCGTAAAAAAAAGGTTATCAGTAATAAAGGTATAGCTCGAAGCACTAGCAGTGTGCTCACTTCGTCTTTTTGAAAGCGTGAAGCCATTGCGGCAGGCAGCCTTTGAGGAAAACTGTTGAGTTAAAACATGTATTCAAGGAGCTTGGGTACGTGTTTTAATGATATAGTGGGAAGAAAACTGCCCTGTCGGTCAAAGAACCCCTTATTTTTCACTTTTCTTGCTCTATGGCTTTGCACGCACTTCAATAGAAGGCCGAACTAGTATGGGATTAACCACTAAGTCGTCGTTCTATACAGTCTTAAAATTCTCTTGAGATTATACTAATGGAACCTTCTGACAGCGTTCCTGTACCCAGAAACATGACTGACATTTTCACATACAACGAGCAGGTGACCAATTAAAACACAAGCCCTTCAACACCCCCTCTGTTGCTGTAAGGATTGTTGTCAGAATCATCAACATTGTCGAGAAGTTTTTTATAGGCAGATACGAAGACAGCCAGTTTTATGGTAAATAGCATGGTCGATACACGCTGCATTGGCTATTCGATCAACTCGGCCTTCACCATTGGTTTGGACTTGCACCTCCATTTTGGCAATAGTCACCGCGCTGTAGTGTTGCGGCTGCTCCTGCATTTGCTGAACCAGTGCTGCTAGGGAGCCTTTATATACATACTCCTCCCGCTCGGTTTGGGGTGGTGACATCTTGAACAGTGCAGCTGCTAGTAGCTACCAGATTTGGCAGGCAACCCGGTTGCCATCCATAGTCGCCGCTAAATTTGGCAGGCTGTCATGCAGATTCTCACTTGTGGGTCGGTGGCTGTGATACTCCAACGAAAATTTTGGTTGGCATGCAGAGCTAACATACATCACTCTCTAATACATGAAGGTTGGCATTTTCAACAGCCTTCACGGCCGTTTCACTGAAAATTTTTCACATATACGCTCATTTGTAATCGCACAGGTCGTGTTGGGCCGTAAGCTGCTCGACAATGTTTTCATAGTTGTACCGTCCGAAATGTTTGTTCTCCTGGCATTGTGTACCCATATATGCAGGTAACGGTGTGGTCGTCACAGAATGCTTCGGTTATTCCAAGAAGTGCTGCTACTTTACGGGGTCATGTAAAGGAATATTGCTCTTGTCAGAAAGGCTCAAGACTGTATGAAGCAAAAAGTTTGTATAAGAGTTTTTCAATGAAAACTTTGGCTTTCGTCCTACGCAGTCTAACTTGACAGATAATTTCAGTATTGCTGTAAACAAGGCATTGTTCTCACCTGCACTGGACATTTTCGTTCGTGATGAGCAGAGACAAAATTAGTAAGGGCTGTAGGCAGCCTTGATTACTATAGATTGTTTTAAACATTACATGTAAACTAAGTGAATGAAAGAACTCAAAAATTCTAAGAGGAAGCATTTAATTTAGAAGCAATGAGATGATACAGGTACATGGCTGTTCTGAAAAAGAAAATTTACAGTTATTGTGCTCATTTGAGATGCTTTTCTGAAAATAAGCTTACGAGAGTAATGCCTTATTCCTAGTGCCGTGGAAATACAGCAGCTTCAGGATAAAAATACTGACGTAGTAAGTGCAACGCAGGCACAATCAATCTCCCCGCTTTCAAGCGAGTACTTGAAGGTATGCATGTAATATTCACTTATAATTTAATTAAATGCAACTTCACAATCAATCTTTGTTATGCAAAATTGTTTTGTTGTGCTATCAGAAATACTTTTTTTGTCATGAATCCCCAACAAGCCCCTTCAGCCACCTTTGTGTCTATACAGATGCATTTGAAAAACCACAAGCTAAAATTAAAAAGAAAACAATGAATTCACGCTTATGCAGATGTCACCTCTGAATAAAGGTTTCATTTGTCCCCATTGCATGACTGAGAAGCTCTTCAGGAAAAGCAACTTGCATCACATAATGTTTGTGCAATAGGTCATAGGTGGTATCCACCTCGAGCAACACTGTGCTCCCGCAGCCTAAGCTTTGGCTATCCGCACAGCATGCGAGCAATGCAGAGAAGCCACTGCTTCCGACCGCCATGGCTAGGGTCATGTACACATGTGTGTGCCTCTGCGTGATACTAAAGTTGGGCCGTTTTTTTGCGCTCACCATCCGTTATCTCGTTTGATTGTGCCGTATTTGTGTGCAAACATCACACAAATGCAAGTGTGACAGACTTGAAAACTCAAGCCAGTTAAATTTTATTCCTTGCCGAACATTATTCGCGGTCACGTAGCCGTATACTGCAGGTTCCGGCGAAGCGTCGTGGCGAGTGATTCAGCCGTCTTTGCCAGGCTAATTTTAATAAGGCTGTGGGGTGACTGCTTGAGAGTGGTTCACTGCCGATGGAAACTCAGTTGAGTTTAGATTATGATAGACTTGCGTAAGTGAGATGCGAACGGAACACGAAAATAAAGAAATCGCAGTAGCACAGTAAATTGAGTCAGTTTCAATGCTCTGGCAGAGACATCTGTGGAAAGCACAACACAGCGGAGCACTAAACGTCGGACTATTTAAATTAATACATGCGCGGTACGCTACAAGCTTAAATGAGAGGCACACACTTTTGCTTTTCTCGCCTAAGTGAACTGGCTCAGTACACTTGTGTGAAAGCACAGGTGGCTTCTAACCTTGGTCTAGTGAATAATTTAGTGCTCCTGATATTTTCATTCGATTGATCAAATCTGTGGGTGAGCCAACCACTTCGAAATTTTAGTCTCGTGTGCACTTTACCACAATCTAATCTGTCCCATGCAATGGTGTTTTCACGTGCAAGTTCGTAAGCGCTGTAAAGCCTGCTGCTTCAACTAGATTCGTAAAACATCGCACTAGTATCAAATTCATGGGCAGACTCGACTTTAGCGCTTATAGTAGATGGAATATACTTCAGGTTATCTTACCTTTGCGCCCACAGCGACCCAGTCACCGTCACTTTTCAGCGAAGGTTCGTGGACAAACCCATTTGTCAAGCATCCACAATTTCTTGGCTTTGAGTCGTTTGTGCGTCACAAACTTGTCGTATATGCACAAAACAGTCCTTTATTTCTCAGATTTTCACCTTTGAAACAAGTCTGGTGTCAAATTCGGCTTCCTCGCTTGTCAGAATGAGTGGGTCAACGCACACTGCAGAGAGCCACTTTGTCCGTGTATCGCTATTTAGCATCGGCGTGCAATTTCTCGGCGTACACATTCAAGCGAGCTTAGCACGCATCGCCCATGGCCACAGCAGCTTTACAAATGGTAAATCTCGTACATTCTAAATTCAATAGAATAGAACAAGAGCAATGTGCCGCAGTAGCTTGTGTGCACTTGTTGGAACCGCCGGACACAACTGCCAGTATGCCCCCGGCCGCCGCAGTGGTGGCTTGGCTTTCAAAATGGTGACCACGCGGTTGCAGGACAGCTGGCGCACTTTTCGTTGCCGTGCCCGCCAAGCTGACGTCACGTGAATACAACCTATAGATCACGTCCCACATCGGTGGAGACATTTCACGTATGGACATGATGGCAAATTATCGGGAGAAGAGGAAGGGTGTGAGATGGGGGTTGTTATGCTCGCATGACAATAAACTTGCCATAGATCATCATTATACGAGACTCTGGCAAAGTAAACTATTGTTCAGTAACCCCTGCATCCCCCCCCCCTTATTTTTGCTCTGAAGGATCCTTAATAGAGAGAAGGTGCATTTTTCGAGGGTCATGCCCATGTATACAATGTCACGGAGGTGATTAGATGGCACTTGGGAGCCTTTGTTGAAAGGCTGCAGTGTGAGTCACCTTGGGAGCCTTCGTTAAAAAGCGGCAGTCTTGAGTTGAAATGAAATTGAAGTTAAAAAAAAAAAAGAAACAGACAGCACTTCAGGTACCTGTGTAAGTGGGTACAGATGGCGAGTGGAAGTACACGATTTCTTATAATATGAAAATGAAGTTGCCAAATTCTCAGTGCCATGCAATGCTTTTGCAAATGTCAAGAAGTGTAAATTTAAAGGCTCATTATTTTGTTATATGTCATATGTATAGCATACCGTTTTCTTGTGGTAGGAGGAGGAGGAAGAGGAAAGGAAGGACAGGGGTGTTATCCATTCCTTGTGTTGTGGTAGATTGTGCATAGGACAGGCGGGACGCTCAAATAACATGAAAAGTTCATAACATCCGCGGGAGAAAACTAGCCTGCTCGAAAAGCGAGTGTGCGGTTGCTTGCCCATTTTTCACGATACCCAGCAATGAAGTAAATGGGAGAGGGAACTGAAAGAAGCATATAAAACGCCACGAAATGCCAGAAAGGACTGAAGCATAGAAATGCAAAGAATAAAGACATGGTCCTGGTCGTGTACCTTTCATTGTTATCATGAAAAGACGCTGCAGGATCACCATTTTAGAGAAATGTAATTAGAATGTATCGTGCTCCGAGTGATATCCTTACGTTTTTACAGTGCATGAGCGTGTTCGTAATCGGATTGTCTCAGGCACAGTGTTTTCTTCTGTACCAGCTGCATCACGTGTAGCGCATGGCGTTTTTGTTTTCCTTTCGAACCGTGTTGCTTCATTAAACTGTTGCAGTGATGAAAGTCCTGCTCCAATTGCTCCAAAGTGCTCCAAAAGAGAAAGACTGCTCCATGCTACTCCAAAGTGCAATATTTGCTAGTAACTGCTCCAAATGGTGTTGGTAAACTAAAAAGAATAAAATTGATACATGGGACCATCCCATGAGTCTAAACGAAACCAAAAGCAAGCTGTGTACATTATCATCCTAGTATGCTATTCAGTGGCGTAAATTCAGAAAAATCTCAAGGGGTGACGCATATCGGGTCATGGTGTCCAATTCGTATTTTTAATATGGGATGAATTTTCATTTACATCAGAAATAAATCACGCTTTCAAATAAAATTAAAAAAGAACTAGCATGAGGTCCGAGCTTGAGCAATTGCATTGTTATATTCAGTCTCTTTTTTTCAGCTTTTCTCGATTTTCATAGTTTAGTTCACACAGCTGAGAGGCATTTAACACAGGTACGCAGTAAAAGATAAAAAAAGCCTTTTAAAAAGTTCATTGCACTATACCTAACTGTAAACTCAATTATATCACGTGCTGAAGCTAAATCTCAAGGGGGACACTTGCAAGGGCTGTCCTCCCCAGCCTGAACACAAGAAAAGTCCGAACTCCCTTGACCCTTCCCCCCCTTGATTTACGCCAATGATGCTACTATACGGCTTGTATGCTAGCTGCATACTAGCATATGGCATGTTTAATAATAATATAAATATTTATTAGATGCTTAAGTGATGTTTTAGACTTAAGGAGTCGTTAGGAACATGCATTTGCTCCGAAAAGACCGATAGGAACACTAATATGTAGCACTTTTTTCTGTTTTGAAGACACTTGAGCCTGCTCCAAAGTACCGTTTTTTTCTGCTCCAGAATCTGCTCCAAAAAAGAAAATGTCGCTTCCATCACTGCTGTTGCTAGTCGCAGCTTATATGTGTTCATGAATCCTGTTGTGTGTGCGCGTAGTTCAAGGCTGGGTTTTGTTTTATTCAAATGATATGCCAGCAGCTTACTTCCATGAATCTTGTGAAACATATGCAACACAGTACCAAAAAAAAGTGTTGCACATTTGTGGAAGCAATAAACACGTACGGCAGTGACACTGTGCTTTGATGTGTGTTCGATCCCAGCTGCAGTAATCACACTTTGACGAAAGCTAACCGGGCAGTTAAAACTTCCCTGGAAATTAATATCTTTTACATCACTTGACATTATTGCCCCCTTCCCCTCCCCAATCACTCCATTTTTTTTTCTGATTTTCAATATGCATGCTCAAAAACAAGCATTTACGAAACGTTTGCCAGTTCTCTTCTAGTAATCTCATATGTCATTTTCTGCCGTTGATGGTAAAAGCTCTGAATTTCAGCTAATTAAGCAACCAAGATGCAGTAAACAGCTTTTTGAACTTGTAGTTTTGGTTTCCACGCTACCGGCGCCACTACCACTGCCGAAAAGTAACCGTACATGCGCCGCTGCCAATGATTTTACTCGGCGTGTGCCGGCGCCGCCGCCAACTGGGAACGACCCACACACTGCGACTGGTCCAAACCGCCTCGGCGCATACCTCAAGGCAGTGCAAGCCAAATTGAAAAGACCTGTAGACTTAGCGATTAGCCGATTAGATCTGTCAACGACACGATGGTGCGTTGAACTCAATGCGATGAATTACATAGCAACAAACTAATGTTATACGAAGTAAGGCTGTCAGCCAACTCTTTTGGATCCGATATCAGAGTCCTATCCTAGAAAACACTGGTGTAAGCTTAGTGTACATGTATCCCGAAGGAGTACGGCCACTAGCGTGGTCCGGTCTTAGCGAGCCGCAGGGAACGCGTTAATCGTCGCCATGGCGAGAACACGATACTGCTCGAAGTCGCAACACTTTATTGTCTGTGGCAACACCAAAACGCAGTACAGCCTGTTGAAAAGGCGCGGCGGGAAAGCAAATGGGCTTATACACTCCACGAGCGAAAAGTAATACATAGGGTACCACGAGCACGTCTCCGTGGTAAAGGTGATTCACGAAGACACCAAGACTAAGGCCCGTTGCTCGAGCGAGGGCAAAGGCGCTCACATTGGCTTCGGAGGGAGACGGGTCGGCGTAACTTGGCCACGCACTAGGACACCGTACCACCCTTCGGCCGAGCGTACGCAGAGGTGCAACAAGAAGTGAGCGTTTGCCTCAGGTGCAAGGTGCCGTCAGCCAAGTCCGACGAGCCCCTAGCGATGGGAGTTGATGGACGGAAAAGATGGCGTGGCTCACCGTCAGCTGTCCCGGAGAGTATCTGCCCCGCTCCTGACGCACGCGCGCGAAAACATCTCAGGAGACTTTGCGTGTGGCGCCACACTCGACATCCGCTACCGGGTGAGAGGGGTGAAGACGTCACTCCGCTTTCCCAGGGCCGCAGACAGCGGAGGAGGGAAGTCATGTCGGGACATGAGAACGGCAGAAAAGGCGGCAAAGCCGGCGCAAATGCAGCGGGCTAGCCTGAATTCCCACAAAGCAAATACGGCCACTCTGGAAGAAGTGCTCTTTCCACACAGTCTCTTCGCGTAGGAAGCGCATGCACTGATGCTTGCCAAGATTGCGCACACCCGATTGTGACTGCGCCCTTGAAATCTAAGTTCACTGTTGCTACTCGAGCGACTCTCCTTCCCCTGGGATTTTTCATGCTCGTTGAACTGGTTGTTTCCTTTCTGTTAAAGCATTTGATGGCAGTTCTAAAACGCGGGGGGGGGGGTGTTATGGTATGCGCACTTCAGGCGATAGATAGGCCGGCACATTTGATGTTTGCTTCAGCAGCACTCGCGCGCTTTTGCCCGCTCATAAAAGTTACGGCGCGTGGGGGAGTGTTATCAGTTTGGGCTTGTTATGGAATGGCTGCGACAGCGAAAACCCCCTGAGAGTGTCCAAATAATTGCTATCGCAATAATGCTGTTTTTCACTGCTAAATAAGTATTTTGGGTTAGCTCTGCCTTCGGTTTCCTTTTGTTTACTTTGTCAGCTTATTTTTTTGAATTTTCGTACCGAACCTGCATATAACAGAATCCTCTTTATAATAAATTTTTCCGGGAATTCTTCAACTTGTTTATATCCAGATTTAACTGTAGTACAATTTCATTTTGGTTATAGTATCCATTTTCAGCAAACCCAAATTAGTATACTCTTTTCACCTTGTTCACAGGAAGTGACACATCGAAGGGATAGTGCCTTCATCAAAATTATCATGTACATGAAACAGCACATTTCAATATTAAGTGAAATAAAGACAAATTTATTATACTGAAGGCTCAATTAGCCCAAAGCTCAATATACATCGTTTTTGCTTAGCCTCTAATTGATAAAACCAGCAAAACCTAGTGGTGTACACATTTACTCACATAGTGTGGGAAAGGTTAATCGACCCCTATAAGTGTCTGTAAGTTACCTGAACTTCTCTCAATCAGCGGCTGACTCGCAGGTCGCGGGATCGAATACCGGCCGCACTTTCGGCAGAGGCGAAAAGGTGTGGGGCCCGTGTGCTTAGATTTACGTGCAGGTTAAAGAACCCCAGGCGGGTTAAATTTGCAGAGCCTTAGTATCTCTCGACCATAGTCATATGGTGGTTTTGGGATGTTAAACATTACTAATTATTGTTATTATTGAACTTTCTCTCAACGAAGGGTGTGCAATGCTTTTAACACAGCTTGTTGTATGAAGCCTTTGATAATCTGTAACTGAAAAGAATAGACTAGCCATCTTGTTGCCAGTTGAGTGGTGCTTGCATTTGCAGGGAAGGCTCTCCGTGTGCAAGTGTGGCGAGTGGGCAACAGCTCTGTTTCCGGGAGGCAATGGATGCCTTGCTGTGCTGCTTAAAAGAGGTGGGCACCTCGCTGTTCGTGTGCGGTGAATATTATTCTCCAAAACTAGAAAACAGCCTTGTGGTGTGCGTTGTGGTGTGGTGAGCTCCAAGCATGGAGGGTAGGAGGGGTTGCTGATGAAATGTTTTGAGTACCAATATTTGCAGCCTCTCAGTTAGTAATTGCCCAATCACTTACTTTAATTTTATATGTGTAACACCTAAGAGAAGACAGAAAGACTTCTTTGTGGCTGCAGTTTAGCCTTGTTAGGCTGTAGGCCTTGCTTGTGACAAGAAGTGTTGCAAAAAAAAAAGAGAAAAGAGGGAAGAAAAAAAATGGGCCCTGTGTCTGCGTGTTTCGCAGCAATCGTTGCCGAAAGACAAAAGTCATCCGTCTGCAGAGAGTGAATAAAACGTTTGTTTGATGTCCTGTGCTAAAAATTTAGTGAATGGGATTCTGGAGGCGCTGCGTGAGACATGAGTGCCATCTGGCGGTAATCTTGGAAAACGATAGGATCTATATGCACATGGCCTCCGATATAACAAGTGCATGACGTGCGCGTGCCATCTCGAAGGCCATAATTTGTAGAATGCAAAGCCATGGTTGGTAGCACCAAAATTTCGTCTTAGCAAAGCACAGAAATGCCCGCTTTTTTGTGCATAACATCACATTTTCAGAGCAGCGTAA
>NW_023613887.1:0-41326 GCF_013339725.1 Rhipicephalus microplus
GGCCGTCTCGCCCGTTGGGCTCTTCGTTTACAAGACTACGACATCCGCGTGCTGTACCGCAATGGACGCCAGCATGCTGATGCCGACGCCCTCTCGCGCTCCCCTCTGCCTGAAGGTGATGTGCTCTGCTCAGTATCCTCGGCTGCTGTTTCTGCCATTGACGTTGACGTAATCGCTACCGAACAGCGAAAGGATAATTGGATCGGCCCGCTGATCGACTTGCTCTCTGATCCATCCGCAACGCCATCCACGCGTGCATTGCGTCGTCAAGCTCGCCATTTCGCCATTCGTGACGGCCTTCTACACCGACGCAATTACGACGCCGACGGCCGGCAGTGGTTACTCGTGATACCCCGCAGTCTGCGGTCAGAGATATGTGAATCCTTCCATTCTGATCCGCAATGCGCGCACTCAGGGGTATTCAAAACCTACCATCGCATTCGACAACGCTACTTCTGGCGCGGGATGTACCGCTATGTGCAGCAGTTCGTTCGCTCTTGCCTCACTTGCCAACGCCGTAAACCGTCAGCTCACATGTCGCACGCCAGTCTACAACCGTTACCTTGCCCTGACCGTCCCTTTGGGCGCGTAGGTATCGATTTGTATGGACCACTTCCTCTGACGTCGGCTGGTAACCGCTGGGCCATCGTTGCCGTTGACCATTTAACGCGATACGCCGAAACCGCCGCTCTCCCTGCGGCTGCTGCGCGCGATGTTGCGTCCTTCCTGCTGCATCGATTTATACTGCGCCACGGACCACCCCAAGAGCTTCTCAGCGATCGAGGCCGTGTCTTCTTGTCGGAAGTCGTCGAAGCCATTCTGACAGAGTGCCATGCTGTCCACCGCAAAAGTACTGCTTACCACCCACAGACGAATGGCCTCACCGAACGCTTTAACCGCACCCTCGGCGACATGCTTTCTATGTACGTCGCTGCCAACCACACTAATTGGGATAATATACTGCCCTTCGTCACCTACGCCTACAACACCGCCCCTCAGAGCACGACTGGTTTTTCACCTTTCTACTTGCTGTACGGAAGGCACCCGTCGCACACCATGGACACGATACTCCCGTACACGCCGGATCCATCTGAGTGTACACCTATTTCCGAGACAGCCAGGCTTGCTGAAGAGTGTCGCGAGCTTGCCAAGACTTTTACGACGCAAGAGCAAGAGCGGCAGAAGAGTATCCGTGATGCCAGCGCCACTTCTGAGCCCACGTTCCTTCCTGGTGCGCTTGTATGGCTCTCGATCCCGACCTCTGCCGCTGGCCTCTCTTCCAAACTACGTCCCAAATACGAAGGCCCCTACCGTGTCATCGAGCGCACCTCACCCGTCAACTATCTGATCGAACCCGTTGAACAATCTTCGGACATGCGCCGCCGTGGGCGAGACATCGTCAACGTGGAGCGCCTGAAGGCTTATTATGACCCGCTCATAATAACAAGCTGTTAGGTCGCCAGGCGGCTCCCTCTTCGACCCCGGGGTAATTGTAGCGAAGCCTCCGAACTATGAAATGGGTCGAACTCTTGAGTACCTTCTAGTGGGGCTACCCAACAAGGACGCCGCTCGCACTGAGAGCCCGTGCTTGGCCGTTACTGTCGCCATTGTGCTTGCTCGCTGTGGACCGGCTATTAAACGCCTTAACAATATATATATATATATACTGGGAGTAGTGAAGGTATGGGATATGGCAGAACGGGAGCGTTGTCACCAAGGATAAATATATTTATTTCCCAAGAAATTCGGGAGGCCCGCTCCAGAAACTGTTGAAAAATAAATATATTTATCCTTGATGACAACGCTCCTGTTGTGCCATATCCCATACCTTATCTATCTATCTATCTATCTATCTATCTATCTATATATATATATATATATATATATATTATGAGACCACGTCTGGTACGGCAGCAACCAGGTTATCTTTTTAATCCAGACGCACGAGCCAGAGAGACAGCCCGCGTGACATACGATGATGATCACTACAATGGTTTGGTCATACAGATGAAGTACATAGTCAGCGCTCACACTATTTTCCCCCCTTCGCGAAAAAGGGCAGCAAGTTAGAAAGGGTTGGGACGCCGAATATATGGTTTGAGTCGCGAGACGTTGGTGATCTCGGTGTGGCGGCGACGGCGATCAGGAGCCGCGTTGACAGGAGCAACGCGATAGTTAACTTCAGATGTTCGTTCCAGGACGCTGTGTAGACCGAGATATCGGTGAAGGAATTTTTCGCAGAGCCCAAGTGCACAAACTGGTGTCCAGAAAAGTACTTCGTCACCTAGGCGGAACACAACAACTCGACGCTTTGCATAAATGTCGATTTTTCTCTTGGCCTGAATGGTAGCAGTGTTGCCACGGGCAATTTCACGGCAGCGGGCGACGCGAGCGGTGAACTCTTCCAGGTGAGATGAAGATCGATGGGAAGATGTGGACAAAAAGGTGGTGTCCAGAACAAAAGTCGGTACACGGCCATACACGAGAAAAAAAAGGCTGAAATTCGTCGTACGCTGTATGGCAGTGTTATATGCGAACGTGACGAAAGGAAGTATTGTGTCCCAGTTTTTGTGATCCGGTTGCACGTACATAGAGATCATGTCGGACAAAGTTCGGTGAAAACGCTCAGTCAGACCACTAGTTTCTGGGTAGATACGCTGATGTGGTCTTGTGGATGTTGTTAGAGGTTTGGAGGACTTCAGCAAGGACATGTGAAAGAAATGTCGTGCCACGGTCACTAAGAAGCCTACGTGGTGCGCCATGTCGTAAAATAATAGCGCGAAGGAAAAAATCAGCTACTTAAGAGGTAGCACCAGATGAAAGAGCTGCCGTCTCCGCAAGCGAGTAAGGTGGTCTACGGCAGTAACAATCCAACGGTGACCGGCTGGCGTAAGCGAAGAGGTCCGTATAAGTCTATGCCCACAAATTCAAAGGAAGTGGACGGGCACGGCAGTGGTTGCAATGGCCTCGCGGGAAGAGGCGTGGTACGTTTTCGGTGCTGGCATGACGCGCAGGAAGCCACGTATTTGGCGACTGAAGTGGAGAGGCCAGGCCAAAAGCAGCGAGTCTTGAGGCGGTCGTAGGACTTGTGAAACCCTAAGTGGCCAGCTGTCGCATCGTCATGAAACGCTTGTAGAACTTCCAGACAAAGTCAGCGAGGAATGACGAGAACCCATTGGTTACCAAGAGGATGGTAATTTGCCGACAAAATGTTCCCTCTTGAAGCTTGAAACGGGCAAGTTGTCGTCTTAGGCGGCTGTTAGGAGCACGCGATAAGCCAGTGAGCCGATCAATGATTGTGCGGCAGTAGGTATGGGCATGCTGGAGCGAGGCGAGATCTGTGAACGAAAGAAAGTCCGCCGAGGCAACTAACTGTTTCGAAGCAGCAGCCGTCTGTTTGGTCACTTTGGCGGGCGGTGACGAACAAATGGAAGGTGACACTTCGGCGCTTTGCGAGAGCGGGCAACGGGACAAAGCGTCGGCATCTTGGTACTCTCAGCCCGACCTATATGTGACACTGTAGTCATACTCTTGCAATCGTAGTACCCAACGGCCAAGGCGTCCCGACAAAATTTTGAGAGACGATAACCAACACAGAGCATGATGGTCAGTCACTATTGTGAAATGCCGGCCGTATAAATAAGGACGAAACTTTTGTATGGACCACAGAATGGCGACACATTCTTGCTCAGTGATGCTGTAGTTTCGCTCAGCAGGTGACAGAGTACGGCTCGCGTAGGCCACGACTTCTTCTTCGGAAGCGTGGTTCCGCTGAAGAAGGACAGCACCGATGCCATGTCCACTTGCGTCAGTGTGTAGCACAGTATGAGCTGCAGGATCGAAATGGCGAAGCGCTGGCCGTGATGTGAGGCATCGCTTGAGGGTGTGAAAAGCGGCTTCGCAGTCATCCGACCAGACAAAGGGTGCGCTCGTGGCCAGAAGTTTGTGCAGAGGAGCCGCAATAGTAGCGAAATCACGTACAAAGCGGCGGAAATACGACGCTAAACCAAGGAAGCTGCGGAGGTCTTTCTGTGTGGTTGGTGTAGGAAAGTGCAGTACCGCGGCAACATTGTCGGGATCGGCCTCAACGCCATGTTTACTGACGACGTGACTTAATACCTTGATGCTGTGACTGGCAAACCGACACTTCCTAGTGTTGAGCTGGAGACCGGCCTTAGCTAAACACGTGAGGACTTCGTCTAGCCGTTCCGTGTGCTGTGAGAAGCTGGACGAAAAGATGACAATGTCGTCCAGGTAACAAAGGCAGGTCTTCCAATTTAATCCCTGCAGTACCATGTCTATCATCCGTTCGAATGTGGCTGGGGCATTGCACAGGCCGAAAGGCATCACATTGATTTCATAGAGCCCATCTGGCGTAGCAAACGCAGTCTTCTCTTCATCAGACTCGTGCATTGGAATCTGCCAATAACCGGAGCGCAAGTCGAGACTTGAAGAGTACTCGGCACCTTGTAAAGTATCAAGAGCGTCGTCAATGCGAGGCATTGGGTAGACGTCCTTACGAGTGATTTTGTTGAGTGATCTGTAATCAATGCAAAACCGTACCGAGCCATCCTTTTTTTTTCACTAGTACGACAGGAGAAGACCATGCGCTTGTCGAAGGCCTGATGACGTTGCGCGCGAGCATGTCGTTGACTTGTTCTTCTATAAGCTTGCGTTCAGAAGCCGACACACTGTAAGGGCGGCGGCGAATCACACGGGATCCGTCGGTGTCGATACGATGGGCGGTCACTGTTGTTTGACCCAGACCTTCGGAACAAACGTCGAAGCAAGTTTTGTGCTTCATTAATAACGCTAGCAAGGCATCAGTGCGCGTTGGGTTGAGATGTTCACACAAAGTGGCCTTGAGAGCAGGAAATGCATCTTCCGCTGGCATACACTTTGAGAATGACGAAGCAGATGAATAGTGACGACACAAAGCGGTGCTTATTCGGTAATGCTGGCAAGAGTGGTCCCCTCTGGCAAAAGAAGTGGTTCTGGCGTCGTGTTGCAGGTCGTGATGCTTGCATAACCACGGGAGAGCCGCACTAAACAAGATGCGATGGTGATCCCTCAAAAAGTGCAGCGCTGGCAAGGAACAACCACAGCGTCACCATCTAGAGTGTCTCGTGACTTGAACGTAAGGACACGTTCTTGTCCGGGAGGCAGGAGGAAATCCGCAGCTGTCACAAGGTTGGGCGACGAAAGGTCGGCAGCAGAAGGAAGCTCAGTGTTCGTAATACGAATGAGGGGCCGACCACACGAAATTGCAGCAGACGCCGCTGACAAGAAGTCCCAGCCTAAGATTATCTGATGAGCGCACGAAGACAGCACAGCCGATTGTATGTGATGATGTATTCCATCGATGAGAACACGAGCAGTGCACAACCCGGTCGGGCGAATTGGACTGTCATTAGCGCCGCATAACATGGGACCGGCATAAGGAGTTTGCACTTTACGCAGGCGAAAACACAATTCACGATCAATTACCGAAATTGCTGCTCCAGTGTCTATAAGGGCGTCAACAAAAACACTTTCCACACAAACAGGCTGTAAATTAGCTGAACGAAATGGAGGAGTTGTAACGTTCCGACAACAAGCAGTTTCCCCTCCAAAAAACTGCACCTTCTAGTTTTCCGAGTCCAGAGAGATCGGAGCGGGACGCAGGGGTGATGACGTACGCCGAAACGGTGACGGAGAACGGCGGCGAGATGAACGAGAAGGATGAGGACCAGCATGAGACCATGGAGGGGAAGGTTACTGACGGGAGGTGGATGGATACGGTGCGGGATCGTATTCATCGGGTCTCCGGGCATAGTCTCTCTCGTAAGCGGAGTAACCACGTCGTTCATCCTGCTGACGGCGGCGGCAGAAACGGGATATATGACCCCTTATGCCACAGTAGAAGCAGATGGGGTGCGGAGGACGCCATGTAGAATAGTTGCGTGGCCTTGGCGCTTGCGTTGTCATCGTAGTCACATGGTCACATCCGAAGTCTGCAGGCACGGTTGGAACTGGTGCAGGGGCCCGCGATGCAACTTCTGCGTACGAAGGCACTGGGAAGCGCGCAGGAGACGGGGCATGTGCAGCGCTTGTCATTGATGCCAGTTCATCCTTGATTATCTCTCGCAGGTTGGGAGGATGTGTGTGGACAGACGCAACAGTAGGTTTGCCTGGAATAAGGCCGTGAAGTTCTTCTCTCACAATTGTGCGGATAAGGCACCGCAATTCATGCTCTTTGGTAAAGCGAGCGTCGCAGGAGGCGTGTGGAAGGCGCATGGAATGAAGCGCGTCCAGGCGTTGGCATGTAGGGATGACGTCCCGGACGGTAGTCGGATTCTGGATCACGAGAGCATTGAAGGCCACAGAGTTGATACCTTTCAGTAGATGTCGGATGCGATCGGCCTCCGTCATGTCATTTTGTGCTCGGCGACAGAGAGCCACAATATCTTCAATATAGGACGTATACGATTCGTCGTCCCCCTGGATGCGGGTTGCGAGCTTCTGTTTCGCTACTAGAGAACATCCTGCAGACGTGCCAAATACCTGACGGAGATGCCCCGCGAAGGCCGACCAATTGGAGAAGTCGCTCTCGTGGTTGTAATACCAGGTTTTAGCGACGCCATCGAGGTAAAAAGGAACGTAGCGCAGTTTGTGTGCCTCGTCCCAATAATTACAAACGCTGGTTCGATCATAACTGTCCAGCCATTCTTCGACGTCTTCGTTGCGAAGGCCGGAAAATACCGGAGGGTCTCGATGAGAGGTACTCACGGTGTAGTGAAGCCTAAGTGGCTAAGAAGGAGCGGTTGCAGTAGCGGACGCGTTGGGTTCTGCCATCGCTGTTGCTTGAGGGCACAACCGTCGACCAGACCGGAGCTCCAGGGGTGACGGGTAGAGCAGGAGGACGTGGGAACCAAAG
This sequence comes from Rhipicephalus microplus, assembly GCF_013339725.1. NCBI lineage: Eukaryota > Metazoa > Arthropoda > Arachnida > Ixodida > Ixodidae > Rhipicephalus > Rhipicephalus microplus. The sequence goes on from NW_023613887.1 coordinate 6,917, forward strand.
CACGCTCCACCACTTATGAGACCACGTCCGGTACAGCAGCAACCAGGTTATCTTTTTAATCCAGACGCACGAGCCAGAGAGACAGCCCGCGTGACATACGATGATGATCACTAAAATGGTTTGGTCAAACAGATGAAGATGAAGTACAAAGTCAGCGCTCACAATATATATATATATATATATATATATATATATATATATCTATATATATATATATATATATATATATATATATGTGTGTGTGTGTTGTGTGTGTGTGTGTGTCGCGCTTTTCAGATTTTTGTTGTCTTTTTGCCCTCTCTACTCTCTCTGGCAATTTCTCTGTCTTTTTTTACCTTTGTTCTCTTTCTTTCTGGCTATATTTTAGGAGTGAAGCAATTTGGGGTAGGAGGGGGAGGTTGTCGTATGCTGCCATCGTCGTTTAGCGTAACACAGGCAAAACCACACAGATACAACTGTGGCAGTGTCATCTGTGGCTCGAGCGCACGCTCAAGCCAAAGATGACTCTGCCACATAAGAGGACAAGTCTTTAGTTCAAGCGTGTGCACCAGCTAGAGACTTGTCCTACTGTGCGGCAGAGTCATCGTTGGCTTGAGCGTGCGCTCGAGCCAGAGATGACTCTGCCACATAACAAGGCAAGTATGTGGACAAGTAAGAGGACAAGAGGAAAAGTTGGCTCGAGTGTGTGTACCAGCAAAAGACTTGTCATATTATCTGGCAGAGTCATCTTTGGCTTGATCATGTGCTCGAGCCAGAGATGACTCTGCCACATAAGAAGACAAGTATTTGGACAAGTAAGAGGACAAGTGGACAAATTGGCTCGAGCGTGTGTACCAGCGAATGACTTGTCATATTATCTGGCATATTCTTTGGCTTGAGCGTGTGCTTGAGCCAGAGATGACTCTACCGCATAAGAAGACAAATATTTGGACAAGTAAGAGGACAATTGTACAAGTTGGCTCGAGCGCGTGGACAAGTTGGCTCGAGCATGTGTACCAGCAAAAGACTTGTCATATTATCTGGCAGAGTCATCTTTGGCTTGAGCGTTTGCTCGAGCCAGAGATGATTCTGGCACATGAGAAGACAAGTAATTGGACAAGTAAAAGGACAAGACGATGAGTCGTTGGCTGGAGCATGCGCTGGAGCCAATAACTTGTCCTCTTGCTCTTATTCATCGAGTGCCCTGACAATAATGAGCACTTCATACGACGGAGCGGTTTCTATAAAACTCCATGTAACAATGGAAGAAAAGGGAAGCAAGCGAGAAATTCGAAGATAGAGAAAGCAAGAAAAACATAGAAAGAAAAATAGAAATGAATAGAAATGAAGGGAAAAAGACAGAAAAATCTGGAAATTACAAAAGAAAGAAATAGAGCAGGAAAGAAAGAGAAAAAATCAGCATATCCACAGAGTGAATGATGATGTGTGTGGCGGAGCTTCCCTCAGCCCGTCCGTGCTTCCTTCCGTCTGTTCGTTTTTGCTTCCGTCTGTCCGTGCGACCATCTGTGCGTCCATCATGCCTCTGTCCGTCTGTCCATGCGCCCATCCGTGAGTCTGTCCATACATCTGTCCGTCTGACTGTTCGTGTGTCCATCCGTCCGTATGACCGCGCGTCTATCCATCCAACTGTCCGTCCATCTGCTAGTCTTTATGTCCATGCGTCTGTGCGTCATCTAGTGAACACTCCAAGTGCCGCCATCTCCCATCTCGCATCCTCTGTGGCACATACCCTCTCGAGAGCGGGTATGTGCCACCGGTGGCTACGTACTACTACATACATACAAAGGATGGACAGACCCACGGCTTAAGGTTCTTCGCCCCTAAAAAAAGAGGAGGAACAAAGAAGACTGCTCGTTCCAAAGGGTGAAGCTGTCTTTCAGTTCTATTTCTTTCTATCTCTTTCTCTTCTCTCTCTTTGTTAGTTCTTTCGCCCATCTAAGCTACAAACCGGACGAATTGCATAGTGGGAGAGCATTCTCGTGTTCGGGGTACGATGCAAAAGACGCAGAAAGTGTGCGCCAGCCGAGTTATGGCACTTGGCGGAAGCTTCCATATTAGGTAGAGACCGTTCATAAAGTTAGATTTAAGGACGGTGGTCTTTCTCCGGATACTTGAAGGCCGATTTTGTTCTGGCTGTCTGTACATATGTAATTGCGTATGTATGTATGTATGTATGTATGTATGTATGTATGTATGTATGTATGTATGTATGTATGTATGTATGTATGTATGTATGTATGTATGTATGTATGTATGTATGTATGTATGTATGTAGGTCTGTACATAAATACATACATACACTTGCTGAATAGCTTGCCATATTTAATAGGTGGCTGCGTTACTACTTGTGAACATTGTCGATCCAAAAGTAATTATTACGCATATCTGAAGCGCAACATAAATAAGCATTAAATGATGTGTTCTTTTACTAGAAGAAACGTAGATACATACAGCAAAAGACCCTACTGTTTTTGTAGACTGCGCTAATTATGCGACGCTATGCACTAAAGCGCCGTCTGCCAGCGATGTGGCGCTGCTACCTGGCAGTGGTCCTGGACTGCGCACAAGCTTATTTTCCTGACGCTACTGCTAGATGGCGTCCCTATCTCACGCGAATGAGACCAGGACTCATGTAATAGATGATTTCCCGCAGCTGGTTCGCTCATTTAAATCTAGATCATGCCACAACACCGTGGACGTTTCCTTACCATGGCCGTCTTTCTGCCGTGGCCCCCATACCGTGCCCTTCTGCAGAACTGGTCAACAAACGCTTCGCGGCGTCTGCTCGGCATCCCCGTAGCGTCTGTGCGCATGCGAGTATAGGCGAAGAAGGCGCTATATGGGGATGCTCAATAATGGACTTGATGGGAATGTTCAGCAGCGCGGCAGAAGGCCACGGCAGAAAGACCGCCATGGTAAGGAAAGTCCACATAGTGGTACCTATGGGTGCCGTTTCCTTCTGCCTTGATCTTAACACGTCGTCTTTCTGGGCTGTGTGTCCAGTAAGTTCGAAACGCACACGTTTATTTGCAATATATTGATACGTGTATGGAACTGTCGCTTCGGCACAGTCATGCAGGCCAACGGGGGAAGTTCGAGAGACCAAACTCCTACAACCACGTTGTCGTCTTCCTCCTTTCGGGTGCCATTCCAGCTGTGCCGAAGCGACAGTTCCATACACGTATCATCCCCCGTAACAATATTTATGTCTGAAGCTTAAAGAGCGATGTGTTCGTCAGAGTTTCCTGGACTCATTCTCAAATTCTGGGAGACAAGGCTTAGCAGGCTCGGCTAGATAAGCCCAGCTAATGTTCCTAATAAGGACAGTAGATAAGTACCTGATGTTTTATTCCCAGCGTAAGATGACACAAAGCGGTAGCTGATTTCACAATTAATTTATTGCTGCGATGACCATTGGGGAGTAGCAAGAGAGAGTTTGGATCGAAGCGGCTGGTCCCGTCGGCACGGGTGCTGCCATGTTGGCTTCTGGAATCAGCTACCGGCGCTCACAGTTACGGTCCAAAGAGTTTGATTGAGCAACTGGCCTGCAGGAGATCAGTTTATGGTCACGTGATAAACATGGCCGCGCCCGGGTGCCACTGCGGAAAGTCGTCTATACGAGCGGTATAAGACTATCATCTTTAGATGACACTTGCTGCAAAGCATGCAGAAACGCAGTCAATTTTTTGTGAATTCCTTTAGCGAATCGTGAGCTTATAACACGTTCATCTTTGCAATCTACCACCTGCACGCAGTCGTTACAAATTCTAAAAAGAGTTTTCATAAAGGCTCCATCCTATAGTGCTATTTTCCGCAACTCAAAGTACCTTTCTTTCCCTCTCTATTTCTGATTTATTTTCTCCTTCAGTATTTATGCGTTGTTGTCGTGTTTTACGAGCCATAGTAGTAACGTCCGCACTTAATAAGATTATGAAGGTGTTCGAAGAACAACAGGAAGAATTCTCTTAGGTGTGAGCGAGTGCTCTGCAGGCTATATTCAGGGTGCCCCACATAAATTTAGCAAGAGTCTAAAAATATGCCGGAACACGTAATTACGACGCGACCAAATGCATGTTGATCACCGTTGCCTGCAGTTGTTCAGACTATATTTCACGTTATCAAATATTGTTTAATTAGATTTGTTTAATTACCTAAATTTTGAAGGATCGAAGATGGATAAAAAATTTCAATGAGAAAGTTGTAGATCGGTTTGCAAAACTTCTAAATAGATAGTTTTGAAGTTTAAATATGTTAGTTATTGGTGTTTTTCTGCTAATTACAAATCCCCGCGAACTACAAAAATTATCACGTGACAAACCTGCTCGCGAGTAAGGTGCGCCCGATGTTTCTAGTATTTAGAGCACTATGAAATCTATCCAGTAACCATGACCGGATTCAGGCGCAGTCCATTCGTCAATCGACAACGTTGTTGATCTGGTGACATATGTTCAACAGCAGAAAGCCTGTAAGAGACTGTGCGCCGCCCTATTTCTAGACGTTAAAGGGGCTTACGACATTGTCACCCATGAAGCCATCCTTAGTGCTTTAGAAACAGTAGGTATTGGTGGCAAGATATAATGTGGGTGTACTGCTACTTACAGCTGAGATCATTTTACGTGATGACAGCGAACGGCCCAACACCTGATTATTACAGCAGCCGAGGGGTTCCTCAGGGAGGAGTGATAAGCCCTACACTTTTTAATATAACTCTCATTGCACTAGTCGAGCAGCTACCTAGCACTGTAGAACTTTCTGTCTACGCTGATGACATATGCATTTGGACATCAGGTGCGACAAGGCCTCAGCTTCGTGCCCAGCCTTCAGAAGGCTGCTACAACGACGCCATGCTACCTTCGTAAACAAGGCCTCGAGGTGTCCTGCGGAAAATGTGCAGTGGTAGCGTTCACGCGGAAACCAATGTCTGCTTATAGCATATCGATTAATGAAGAATACATATTGTTCAGCAGTAGCCACAGGTTTTGGGAGTCATAATAGACAGAAACCTATCGTGGACTCCACACGTTAACTTTGTGAAGAAGCGGTTGATCGCAACATACCACATGTTCAAATTCCTTGCAGGAAAGAATTGGGCAGTGCCCATACCATCCATGCTACAACTGTACAGAGTGCTGTTTATCGGATTCTTACGATACAGCCTACCTGCAATATCTACCACCAGCAAGACCAACCTGCGCGCAGTTCAGAGCATTCAAGCCCAAGCACTTAAGATATGCCGTTAGATTACCCCGCAGTGCATCAACGCCTGAAACCATTGTCATCGCTCAAGATCACTTGCATAAAGACGCATAATATTACCGAGACAACGCGCATGCACCTCAGGCATTATGCCAGGACCCCTTCTCACCACCTGGTGAGCCTAGCTGCTAAAAAGCCCGCACGACATACGGTGCTACTGTCTACAAGCATTGTTCATCATTTACTAAGACGTACGCACCTGCATCAAAGACACTGCTTCCTCCTTGAAGCTTGAGCCGGCCGCGAGTTCACTTAATGATTCCAGGAATGAGGAGAAAATCTGACTTACCAGCGCATGCCCTGAAACAACTGAGTCTATTCCTACTGGAACAAAAGTACAGTAACCACGTGCACATTTACACGTATGGCTCGACTATGCCGTCTAGTTCAGGTGGAGAAGTGGTTATGCCATCACAAGAGGCAACTCGATGTTTTAAGACTTCACGTGTGACAACGTCCACGACGGCAGAACTCGAGGTTCTGCACAGTGCAGTGGAACTAATCAATTCTGAAGAAAGACCAGGTAAATGGGCAGCATTTTCTGACTCAAAATCAGCGTTACAGCGCCTGCTATCAGTTCTCCTAACCGGATGCCACTGACCAGTTGACCTACCAAACCGTGAAGCTTCACTACCTTTTAATACAAAAAGGCCACGACATCGGCTTTCAGTGGTTACCTGAGCATTGTGGTATAGGCGGAAATGATTCTGCGGATCATGCTGCTAACACGTCACCTCAAGAAGCAAACAGCGTTTCAATTCCGGTTTCAAGAGCGGACGCGGCGAGGCAGATTCGTCAACTGGCCCGCAGTCTCACACTGACTAAGTGGAACACACCAAGCATACGACGTACAAGACTGCACGAGCTTGACCCTTCACTACAGCTCCGGCCTCCACCCGGCCTGCATCGACGTGAAGCTTCGCTTCTCCATTGTCTTTGGCTGGGAGTTGCTTTCACGAAAGTTTATACCACGTTAATCGGAATTAATGACAGTGCGGCGTGCTATGTTTGCGGCACTGACGAAAATATTGAACACCTGCTGCGCCACTGTTCTTGATTTGCCTCAGACAGACAAGTACTTGCCAACGCAATACGGCTACTGGATGATCGGCCTGTTTCTGTGCAGGTGCTATTACAGCAACGTCCACATGCCTCGACAGCCCACAAGGCAGTGAAAGCCCTGCTGTGTTTCCTGAGAAAGACAGGCCTGTGTGAACGCCTCTGACATGCGGTGGAGTTCTACACGCTGCAGTGAAATTACTGTCAGTCTCCCCTTTTTTTCTTTTCACTCTCTTCCCCCTTTCTCATCTTTCTTGTCCCCTCCCTAATCCCCCAGTGTAGGGTAGACAACCGGATGTCTTTCTGGTTAACCTCACTGCCTTCTCCCTTTTGTTGTTTCCTTCTCCTGTCAATGCTCTTTAATACCAATACCTTGTGTAATCAGTACTCTTCTTGGCGCCGATGAATATAGTACCTTCGATTACGAGTTATGTGTGCTCGAAAACTAGTGAGATCATTTTTCTTGGAAGATATGACAAGATATATTTATGAAGAAAATTCTCTGGAAGAGATGGTGAGGGGGAGAGCAGGATAACCCCCTACTTTGTTCATGCCTCTGATCAATAAGTATTGAAATGGCTGTGGAATACGTGTGAATGCACCCGAGTACAGGTAAAGCTGACAGTATAATGCCGAAGAGTATGTAGACATGAGCCGTATAACGTCCTGGTATGTATCCATATGGTAAGAAGATACGTGGAACTAAAAAAAAACAGTGATTCAGTAAATAAATGCAGTTATCAATTGTACTACGGGTATTTGCCAACTTTCTCCATTTCTATGAGTTCCCAGTCTTTCTGTGTTTCTGGGTGTTACGACAATGTGTCCCGCGAAGTAAATGGAAAGGCAGAGCGCACACATATTTCACACCTGACAACATAGGCCCCCACTGAATGAAGTTATACTACTCAGTAAGTTAGTGGCTTTATTTTCTCTTTGACGTGACGCGATAAATGTTTACGTGCTCTACCTCTCGATAATAGAGCAGCTTCTGGCACGCCTCTCCAAAGATTATGATACGAAGCACATAATGCGGTTCACTGATAATGTTCCGATGGTTGCCTACTTTGCCAGAAAGTGAAGAGCTGTTGAAGTAGTTTTTGTGCAAAATGAACACACCGAATAACTTTTCTTTTAACGAATAGGAATTAGTTCGTTTTGGCATGGACTTTGCACCAGAGAGCTTACGGAAAGGTCTGAACGTAGTCGTTAAACTTGTACTTAAAATATACGCCAATGTGAGCACGTTTACACGTGCAGCGCGTGAGAAATTGTCAAACTCTTTACAAAGGCACTTCCCACCAATGATCGTCCTATCAACGGGCGGAGAAAAAAAAATACGTGCCTATATTATTAAACCATTCTTCTCTATTTGTCCCCCCTAAGTAAACCACGTAAGCGGTGCGTGAAACACGTTCTAAAAAACGGGTTAGCTTCAGGGAAAAAAATTACATTTGGCTGACAAACGAGAAGGCGACAAGTGGAAAGGTCGAATGGACCAGTGCACAGTCTGCATAAACCCATCCGTGTTTTTTATCGATGCCACAGAGCAGCCGTGAAGGAGACAAGACTACCCGTCGCTACTTCTGTTAAAAATTCAATGACCGCGTTCAACTGCATACACGTCCTATTAAGGGGTTCCTTGGAAATGGCGAAAGAAGAATATGCGATTGGAGAAAATAAATCACTTAGTCTCTCCTCGAAACGCAACCCTTTACTTCAAACGAGTTGCACTTACGATGCCCTGTATGTTTTTTCGTTTTTTCGTTTCATTTCAGCTTAGAAATACGTGTTTGACATTTACCCGAACGCACGGGTCATCATTCGTTCTGAGAAAGGTAACCCAAATGAGTCCAAGTCCCTCGGAGTCCCTCATTAGACTATTCCAGAGAGCAAGTACCCGAGTTGTGCGGATCGAATCGTACAAAACATATACAATATCTCACACATACCACTTCGGTTTCGACAAAGAAGATAAGGCTAACGGGCAAGAACTCCGCGAAATCTCTACAATAGAAGCGTTTCAATGAAAATCGAGTTGGGCCAAGGGAAAAGTAAAAGGTTATAAGGGGAGCAGATGTGAATGACGGCTTCAATAGTGGTGCACCACTACCTCACGACCCCGCAATGCAGGAGCTTGGGGAGGCGGCAAAAGAGAATTAAAGAAACAAAAGGTTGAATGGTGTTTCTTCAAAAAAAAGATGAAAAATATATGGCTCCCCGGGTGACGCCGACGCCTAGGTTGTTCGCGCAGTACGAGTAGTAGTCAAGCACGTGGATGTGCTTGCTCCAAGCGCTCATTTCTGAAGAGGCAAACGATTACGTGGAGAAACAAAATGTGGTGTTCATAAAAATAAGAGCGGTGCACTTAACTCTCGAACGCAACAAACACCCACGTTAACTCGTTGCCTGAGTGGAGTCTAATGGCGGTGGCATAGCGAGGCGGCTGCCCCCTGGTGACTGGAGCGGCGGCGTCCGCGTGGGACCTGGCAACCCCTGGTGGTTTCGACTTGAGCCCCATCCCGCCACCCCCTCCTCTTTCAATTCTTTTTTTGCCTTTTTTTTCTTAAAATGAGGATGGGGTAGCATCAAAAAGGCACGCTCTGTGTATTTCGTCGGGGAAGATGGGGGTGAGGTGAATAGCGTAGCGAAGAGGAGAGCATGTTGCGTTAGGTAGGGAGGAGCGGAGTTATAAGCACGATTATATTCCCAGAGGCTCAGACAAGCGTGGACACTTTATTGTTAAGAGAGACCCGGCATTAGAATCGTTTGACACTCGCTGCTGTAATAAAGACTACTTCCTTTAGACCATCAAGCCATTGTCTACGTCCTCAGTAAAGTTTTTACTCACTGTCTCTTAGCTCAACCTGGGTCTTTGTGAAAAGTGTTTAATTGGATGAGTCGTCCGACGGGAAAGCTGTGGCAGACAAACAGCTGGTAAAAAAAGGCAAGAAGTAAACACGTTATGTTAAACATACCTATTTGCTATGTCAGGAACAAGCTAGGTAGTTCATTCACTTGAAGTGTACTTATGCTATGGTTCAAACTTTATTGGGCGACTTCCCGAGTATAGGCTCAGTCAGTGACACACCCACAGATGCAACAGAGTACAAATTTGGGTTTCAAACAGTCCTTACGTGTTTTCCTTTTTTGTTCGTTTTCGTTTGTGTATTTCACTTTTTCTTTTTTTGTGATATTTATTTTCCTTTTTTTTATTCCTCTTTTCACGAGCGTAAGGTAGTAAGCTGGTCTAAGAACTCACAAACCTCCCTGCCTTCGAATCTGTGTCATCCTTTCGCTCTTCCTTTTTTTTTTCGTCTTTTCAAAAGTCGACAAGATATATGATGTATGACAGCTGCCCCTTTCGTGTAATGATGGGCAAGACGGCAGCTTAACAACATCGGTAAGCGACAATATGAAGCTTTGCCAAAAAAGAAAAAAAAACTAAACATGGTCAATGAAAAATGTGCGATTGCAATCCACCAAGCTCATCAGATAGCAATGACACTCTGGATAGCCCCCATGTTCTTATCCCCACATAAATAGTGGTAATTTTAAACGTTGGGTGTCAGTGTCGTCCCATTGGACCTTGCCATTTAGTTTCTTGAACAACTACACTATTCGTGCAATGGTACAGATATACAGAGAAAAACTTGGATTGATGCATTCCACGTTTCCTGGCCTTATCGATTCACGTCACGAGATACAAAAGTAAGAAACCTTCTTTTAATAGCTCAAGGCGTCGGTGCCCATATGCCTTACGTGGGATTGTCTAGATTGATTGATTGATTTGTGGGGTTTAACATCCCAAAACCACCATTTGAATATCAGAGACGCCGTAGTGGAGGGCTTGGAAATTTTGACCACCTGGGGTTCTTTAACGTGCACCCAAATCTGAGTACACGGGCCTACAACATTTCCGCCTCCATCAGAAATGCAGCCGCCGCAGCCAGGAATCGAACCCGCGACATGCGGGTCAGCACCCGAGTACCTTAGCCACTAGACCACCGCGGCGGGGCAATCGTCTAGATTAATCTCCGACCAAAGAACACCCTTCAAGTTCGTTCATGCGTGCGACTCGCCAGCCGCGGCTCGGCATTCACAGGGGACGATCGAGATTGTGGTCCCACACACCTGCGGGTGGCAATGCGCGGGTCTCGGGCCACCGAGAGAAACTAAGCACGCATCGCTGCTTGCCCTGACGAGGTTCTGCGGTAGCCATGAACTCGGAAGATTGCGGCCCAACGTGTAATTACGGCTTCACAGTTACGGTGCGTGATTAGTATTATCATTTGGAATTTGCGGAACTGACACGGTTTTTGAGGCAAGAGCACTTGTTTTTGCTTGAAGATAGTCCTTTGATGCTCATTCGGGAAGGTCCTACGCTTTTCGCACGTTCTCGTACTTATGTATGAAGAATATCCACGACCTGCGATTGACTCCCGACAAGAAACGACTGTTTCAAAGCCCTGTTTTCATCAGACCTACTCTTAAAAGTTTATTTGTGCACGAAACAGTGTTCTGACAAAACATTATACCCTACTCACGTTTGCAAAGTTCCTAATCCATTTTCCTTGCAAACTTTAGAATAGCGTTGCCAGACGACCCTTTGAACTCATTTGCGCAGATCAGACACATATGAACCCGATATAAAATATGCAGTTTCATTCATTTATTATTTGTATTTGTTTTCCCACACAGTGTACCTAAAGAAATCGTGGTGCGAGTGGCAACGCGGGAATTCGCTGCGAAAAAGAAACCAGGAGTGATTCCTCCATTTGAAAAGTGGGATCCGACGAGCCTATACAGGTGCATGACGTAAAAGTTTCATTTCTTTCAATTGCATCGCGCAAGGCTCCTTCTCAAATTTTTCCTTCCTCCATGCTGGGAACCGGACTTTTACGTAGGGGCTGGGAGGCTAGCCAGTTCTTGGATTGGCTGGCTACCCTGTGCTGGGGAAAGGGGTGAGGGAAATAAAAGATAATAGAAAAATGCTGCAAAGAGAGAGAGAGAGAGAGAGATAAGATACAAAAAATACTGACAGAAGAACGGCAAAATCAAAGAGAATAAGACTCTAAAGTCTGTCTCTGAGGACAGTTGTCCGCAAAAAGCATAGCAAAGCTTTCAAAGCTTTCTGGGATGAGGATGGGCTCGGCTAATCACCCAGAATCCTTTGTTCCGACAAAGGCCGGTCATCTCGTCTATCCAGAGCTGGAGTAAGTTCTTGTACTGGCCCGTTGAAAGGGGTGAACTCACATTGAAGGTGCGCGATGGTTTCTTCGCAGCTGCAGTAAGTTCATGTAGAGGAGCTAGCCATTCCAATGAGAGAGGAGTATGCGTTCGGGAAGGCCACTCCAAGCCACAAGCGGCATAGAATAGTCTCCTCAGCTCGAGATATCTCTGAGGGAAGACGAAGCTGGAGATCGGGATCCAAGTTATGCAGGCACGCGTTTGTGAATTCTGTCGAGTTCCACTGTACCAGTGTGACATCACGTGCAAGCGAACGAACTCTTGTAGCTGCGCCGGTTCTTGAAAACGGGATGGCTCCATGGGTATTCAGTACCGCCGTGTGCAGATCTAGTGGCCTCATCTGCGCGGTCATTGTCATATATACCACAATGACCAGGTATCCACTGATACACTAAGCAGTGTTGTTTCTCGATTGCTTGGTGATGAAGAAGCCTTATTTCAGCAACTAACTGTTCATTAGGTCCATGGCAAAAGCTTGACATGAGACATTGAAGAGCTGCCTTCGAGTCCGAGAAGATAGACCAAGTCTCCGAAGGTTCTTCAACTATAAATTCTAGAGCTGCACGTATGGCGGTGAGTTCTGCAGCTGTCGACGAGTCAAATGCGATGTCATGAATTTAATTGTGATGTGCCTCGCGGGACTAACCACCACCCCTGCTGAGCTTACTGAAGATGCAGAGCCATCCGTGTAAATGTGAATTGATTTATATGTGGGGTTTAACGTCCCAAAACCACCATATGATTATGAGAGACGCCGTAGCCCGAAGTGGAGGGCTTCGGAAATTTCGACCACCTGAGGTTCTTTAACGTGCACCCAAATCTGAGCACACGGGCCTACAACATTTCCGCCTCCGTCGGAAACGCAGCCGCCGATGCCGGAATTCGATCCCGTGACCTGCGGGTCAGCAGCTGAGTACCTTAGCCACTAGACCGCCGCAGTGGGGCCCGTGTAAATATGAAGACGTCCGTTGTGCTTCTTTTGGAGCAAGAGTAATGTAGCCTGTTTCAGGGCTAGATGCGACAACTTTTTCTCATTTTGGATGCCAGGAATGGTATGAGGGGCTTTGTGTGGGTATAGGCAACACAATGGTAACGGCGGCCGTGCTGCATGCGTGGAGCGCAACGGAAGAACTGCGCACTGCTCCATGCCGAGAATCGCACTTTCACCTACGGGCTTAGCGGTGCAAGACTTATATTACTAAGAACAACAAAGATGGTTATGCCTAAAACAATGAAACACGAGAAAAGTGTAATGCAAGAACAAACTGCGGCAACATGAAATTACCAAGTAACCTCGGTGAAAGGTCGCACTGCTATGTCAGAAGCAATGATATGATTGCCGAAAACGAATGGGGCAAAAAAAAAACACTTAAGCATTGTTCAGCAGATTATCAATCGAGAGCGCGTTAATTATTAAAGAATGGTTAATTTAAAATGTGCATGTGAGCAGCACACCTTCGAGGACGGCACAAATGTACGCCCCCATTACACCGCTTTTCCCACGTAAAAACCGACGAATGAGTGGAGTTTCAATGAAACTGCGTTTCAACCAAACGTGTAATTGGAGTTGTTACACTGCACCTGCTCGAGCAGAAGTGATGGCCGCACGCTCAAACACGCAGTCGACGGATGGTCGTGGGTATCTTCCACCCGTTGCTTAAACCGGGTTTCAATTCCACCTCGCGCGCTGAATGTGGGAAGTCGAGTGGGTCGGACGACTCTGTTCACGCACCGCTGGTAATTATATAGTAAATGTAGAGTGTGGTTTTGGAGTGTTACTCGGGTGTTCAACCTACCACCTCACACGTCGGCATGAATCATCGCTTCTCTTTGTGTGTTCACATGGCAAAGTTTATTTCTTGCACACCTATTTGCGTTTATATAGATGAATTGAGGTTGCTAATGTATTGGACAAATTTTTGAAATGTCTGGCCATGGTAAAGCTTATAGTGAATCACTCATTGTTCCGTACAGAGCTTGCTTTAGTTTGGGCTTATTCTTGTAATACATTCCTAAGGTGAGATTTTTTACTCTTCATTCTATGGTACTGGCAGTCAAGTCACACTCAATACGTACCCTGGCACAGCATTTTTTATTTTACCTCCACGTCTACGCGGAGGCTACGTCTAAAACAGCAGGATTGTAACCTAATAACAAACTTTTTATTGTTATCTTTCCAATTACAATGCTTGCTTATCTTTTGTTAACTTTGCTTTTCGTCTGAGTGATATGCAACATGCTTTATGACGTAACCTTCCACCCTAATTAAGTTTTTCAGTACGTCAGATGGACAAAATAAATTGCGAGGCTAAACCATCCCATGTCTGCAACCTGATGCCCACGGCACTTTCGCGATGTGCGTGGTGCGTGGCAATATACACCAAGGCAAGAACAAACACGCGAACAAACACGCGAACAAACAAACAAACAAACCAACAAAGTAGCATTCGCCGAGCCGCAGCTGCTGCCACGTTAATCCACCCTCTTTGAGTTCCGTAATCCCACTGATAAACATTGCCCTGCCTTTTCTGTATACATATTCAGCTCCGCGTCACAAGCAGGCGCCCTGTGCGATACATTGTGTTCAACTGTGCATCAATGAAAAGAAAACCATGTTAAAACTCAGAAAGTGACTTGTCCTCCGTTTCAGCAAAAGCACAGCGTATGCTGCTCTGTAAGCTGCTCAGACCGGATATAGCACTTACTTGTTCTTCCTCGCCAAACTTTATTTGAATGCTGCAACCTATACGGCTTGCACATGCTACTCAATACGGATCGCATGGCTATAGGTCCGGCGGAAGATGCTAGTCAGTGATTCCAAAGAGATGCGAAAAAAAAAAAAACGCGGATTACACCATGACCTTTTGTCAATATGCAAAGAAAGGCTCTGAAGCAATAAAATCTCTTTAATCGAAACGCTGTGTGCGTGGAGCGACGTTTTGAGGCTAAAACTTACTCGAAAAGAAATAGCAGAATATCCACGGGGTGAATGATGGAGAGTGGGGCGAAGCATTCGTCCGTCCATTCATTTTTGCTTCCGTCCATCCATCATTATATATTCGCATATCATATATTTCGTATATAGAAGCACCGCAATCCAGCGGACATTGCAAGGACTAAACGAGAGGTGGCACACGCACACTTTCTTATGGCTTGCACTTCGTGTCTACTTCCCACTTTAACCACCTTGAGTTTATGGTATATACTATAGTTCACTGTATTCATGGCACAGCGGCCCAACGCTCGCTAAACCTTTCTAAAACCAACGAGGTAACGCCCGGTGATTATAACGTAGCAACCTTTTCTTGTCAAATAGTGCTCAATGTACATGCCAATGGCTGCTAATGGGGAATGAGAGACAGGAGAATTCGGCTTTTACTTAACGCGCACGCTGCGAATTTTTTATTGTTCAACAACGAACAGGAGAAATCTCCTACCGGCACCACCTTGCAGGTCAAAGCGTAAGACATGCTACGTACTACTACGAGGGACAAACCAATGCAAACTCACTCTGGCTACGCTTACACACATTCTCTGGAAGTGCACTAGAATGTATAACAGTGCTAATCCCGATGCTACTTCGGTGAGGTGGGCGGCTGCCTTGCGTTGTTCCAGCCTATAGCCGACCAAGAATGGGCCGTCCAGCAAGCCCGTGATGCGGCTGTTAGGCCAGGCTTCTCACGGTTCCAACGTGGGAGCTCTGAGCGCGTTGGCAAGCCCCCTGCGGGGCACTAATAAATGTTATTTCATCCATCCATTGCTGCAACTTTATTGGGGAGCGCGTCTCCATATTGGCAACTCCTTATGCGAACAAAAATTGAAAGACGCGTATTGAAAATCCCAAAGAGTGTTCGGCTGACGTCTGTGTCTATTGAGACGGGGTCGGTCACAATAGAACGCGATGCGTCCATCTCCTTTCTTGCGTGATTTGACACGCTGGGCAAACCGACGCAAAGAGACACAAATGGCGTAGGTTTACGCGCCCCAGCTGCCACCTGGCACCATGCCAAGGCACGCACGGATGAACGTGAGTCTGAGATCTTAAAGGTTTTCGGCTTGATGTCCTGCGACCTGCGACCGGCTCGCATGTTGAGGTTTCACCCTTTCATACGGCAGCTTGTGATTGGTAGGTAACGCCGTTCGTCAGTGAACAAGTTAAATCGGCCTTCAGTCACTTCGTCATCACTTCCACCACTGGTTCACCACGTGATATGCTAAACCAGAGAAGCAGCGTAACAAGTACCTCATTTATTACAACAAACATATTACACATGTACGAAACACACACACACACACACACACACACAGACAGAGAGAGAGAGAGAGAGACATGATGTACAAGTTTAAGTGAGGCGAGTCCTTTTCGGCGTGACGTCATCTAGGTTTAACCCGTGACGCAGTGTTTCCACTCTATTGTGAACCTTTCGACGCGTGCTCGTATGCAAATGTGCTAGAATTGACAACAGGCAATTGCAGCACGTGCACTACTTCTTCGATATATTCGGTGTTGGTAGCGTTGACATCGCCGGAAACAGCGGGAAGGATATTCATTAAAGAAATAACAAGAATGCCAGCTATAACAAAACTTTTCTTTCTTTCTTTTTTTTTTCTTTCTCTCTCTCTCTCTCTTTCTTTTTTCTTTCTTTTGCGCTACGATCGCGCAGTGCTCTTTCCGAATTCTTCTCTTTCTCCATTCTGGCAATTGGACCGTCATCCACGTATGCTCAGCAGCACTGACTTCAACGAAGATGGACTAGTAACAAAGGTGGTCACGTGTTCATATTTAAAAGGACACTGCATAGAAAATAAAGACTTTATTTAGATTCATAAACTGCGCTTTGAGAACTCTGATGCCATATATTTCACCACCTTAAGTTCATTACTAGCGGAGAAAATAAGAATGAAAGTCTCACTTTCAAGTTTCCCGCCTGAATATGCCGCGCGTGACGTAAGAGATTTCAAAATATATTTGTATTTTCGCGACATAGCCTCGAGGAAATATTCTGAAACTTCGAACGCTAGTTTTACGGCGCCCGCAAATAACAATGTATTTCATTTTTATTGATTAAAAGCTACGTAGGACCCAGTAGACGCTTTCAAAATCTATGACGCCTCGTTCGTTGGTGCGGGAATCTCAGGATGGCGTCTCTACCGACATTTTTTTGTTCGTGCATTTTCTCGCTGCTAAACGCCGTCTCACAGTAAGATTGACTGGTTGATTGATTGATTGAATGATTGATTGATTGATTGATATTTAGGGTTTAACGTCCCAAAACCACCATGTGATTATGAGAGACGCCGTAGTGGAGGGCTCCGGAACGCAGTAAGATTGCAGTTCTCGGAATTGTGAAATTGTATTCCAATCATTTTTGTACAAAGTATGTATTTTTATCCTAATGTCTTTTAAGCAGTGATGAAACGTCGCAACGTCAAAACACATTTCCGCTCAATAAAAGGGTCACATGAAAATTCAGAAACTGATTATCTCCGGTGAACCTGCGCTCTAAGGAAGTGTCGAATAATGTAAAACTATGCCTACCAATACGCATGTCACTGACGCAACTTTGTGGGCCGAATTTGTGTACACTCAGCGGCACCGCAATGCTCGTGTGAAATGTCGCTAAAATCCGTATTCCAAGAGTGATATGGTAATCGCCTGGTGATGATGATGATAACTGGGACGGCTTTCTGCTCTCCCATATTGGAGTATACAAAGTACTCTACATCGTTAAGCGCTTTTAGGGGCGAAGTTCCTTATAGAGGTACCTGTTCGTCCCTCGCAGCCGTTGTAGTAGTGTGTAACGAGTTTAACATTTTGACCTCC
Organism: Rhipicephalus microplus; assembly: GCF_013339725.1. Lineage (NCBI taxonomy): Eukaryota > Metazoa > Arthropoda > Arachnida > Ixodida > Ixodidae > Rhipicephalus > Rhipicephalus microplus. The sequence continues at coordinate 24,306 of NW_023613887.1, forward strand.
AAGGTGGTGCCGGTGGGAGATTTCTTCTGTGCGTTGTTGCTCAATGTACATGCCAATGGGTGCTAAGGAGAAACGAGAGACAGAAAAATTCGGCTTTTAGTTAACGCGCACGCTGCAAATTTTTCATTGTTAAACAACGCACAGAAGACAAGAAAGGGTTGCTACATTATACTCGCTGGGTGTAACCTCCTATGTTTTAGAAAGGTTTAGCGAGCGTTGGGCCGCAGTGCCATGAATACAGTGAACTAGTATATACCATGAACTCGACGTGGTTAAAGGTGGGAAGTAGACACGAAGCGCAAGTCGTAAGAAAGTGTGCGTGTGCCTCCTCTCGTTCAGTCTTTGGAATGTCCGCTGGATGGCGGTGCTTCTATATGAGGAATGTATGATAAAAAGATGCGAGAAGGTGGTACTTGGAGTGTTGAATAGGTGGACGAATGGACACACAGACAGATGCATGGATGGACGCCCGGATGGCTGCACGGACGGATGGACGCATGAATGGACGCAGGAGTGGATGCATGGAGGAAAGCAGGGACGGACGCACAGATGAACGTGCGGACGCACGAACAGACGCACGCACGGACGGGTGGATGGACGCACGAACGGCCACACAGACGCACGCATGGATGGATAGAAGTAAGAACGAATGGATGCTTCGCCCCACTATTCATCATTCACTCCGTGGATATGCTGCCATTTTTTTTTTTCACTACATGCATAGCCACTGAATTGTAACATCAAGATTCTGACACATTTTGCATGCACAGAACAAAAATATCTGCGTTGTTGTCTCGCGCCTGTGTCATTCATTGTTCGGAAAGACGGACACGTGCTTGACATGTGGATTAATAGGAAGGGCTCCGCTGATGCCGCATGTGTAGTATAAGAGGCTACTCTCAGAACAAAAGGTAGTCTGTTTGTTTGATAAGCAGTGCGTGTAATACCGAGATTTAATTACTCCTTAATAAATATATTTACTAGGAAATTAATATCGAGCAATGAACATTATTTCAAGGTTCCATCTTATCACACCTTTATCAAGCTCATCCTTACTAACTTATCAAGATTTGCGCCACAAATTACATGTCTAGTTTCCAAAACATTGATCTGAGACGGATGCTTAGTATTGATCTTCCGCTTTTATATGCGGTGCGACTTCTTCAAGAGAAGTATAAATGTAACTTGTTCAATTTCTATCGGACATACGCAGTGAGACTTAGATACGGCAAGTGTGCGTCATTTATCCTGACTTTCTCTCGCTTTATCAGAAAGTTGTCAAAAGTGTGTAAACGAGCATTTGTTTTTATCGATAGCTCCCATCCCGTGAGCAAAATGCAATAGACCATAGCCTAGTTCGATACAAATACACAGCGTGCCAGAAGCTTTCGGAAGCAAGAACGACGACTTAAAATCGATGCTTTCGGAAAGTTTTAAGTGAAGCTTGCGTACCGGAAGGCGTTTGCAAGGGGCGCGCTTTCAAATTTTGGACAAGGATCGCACGCGCACCGATCCATCAAGCCGGGAGGTTTTTGACGTGCGGCAGTAAGCAGAATGATCCGTCAAGTGTCATTAACGCTGGCACAAGAAATACACAGACAAAGTGAACTTTTTTTTCATTGGTTAAGTGTCAAGTTGTCGGTGGAAAATATGAACAAAATTCATCGTCGTGTTTTTTGAAAGAGACTACCCACTCGCTGAGGCGCATATTAACGCTCATCGACACACCCCAAAATTTTAGTGGCGTTCTGGTGTTGAGGGTGGTCAACCGGGTACTTGATCTCTTTTTAAAAGCTTCTAAACTTGCGATGTGGTAACGTGCCATGCACCAGAGGGAATCAGGACCATGCATCGGGTTTAGTGAGGCGTACTGCAAAAAAAAACTATACAACAAATCATAAATGAAAAAAAAAACAAGTTGCAGTCTTGTGAGTCCGAAACGCTTTTTTTTTCATCTCGTATTCGTCGACATTGTGATCGATACTGGAAGGAAGGATGGAAGAGGTTGATGCGTTGCGTATTTTAAAGTGACACAGTAAGGAGTCTGATTGTTCCAGTTCTTCCACTTAGGCTTCGCGGGTCGCCATTTTGAAAGTCACTATAGCCTCCAATCATGTTGTGATAAACCTCTCTTACCTCGCACATTCTATTTGCAGTTTTGTTTTTTCATACGTGAAATCAGTCAGTGGATCTTTACTTAGGAACGAAGCTCCTTAGCCTCGCAGCCTACCGTTGCCGTCGACGCCGTCGAAGCTCCCTGTGCGGGGCAAGCGCACCGAGCGAAACAGGAGCGCATTTTTGGCAGAGCGGGAGCGCAGGCGCGGCTGTAGATCGCACTCGCTGCACTGCGCGTGCCGCACATCCCCTCGCTCAGCCATTCACGCCACTAAGCGTAGCAAACGCTCTCCCCATCCGCTCACCACCTTGCAGCCCTCATTAAATGCGGCACCGAGATTCAGTGCATAGTGGTTTATAAGTAGCTTCGCTCATTCAGTGGTGGTATTTCTACACGAAACCATTGCTAGTTTTTTTTTCTTCTAGTAAATGTAACGCTTGGCCTCACTGTGTTTCATTCTGGACGCTTTTGTACCACGTGACAAGTCGGCTTTTTTTCGGCGGACATTTTTTCAGCTGTGCCAGAACCTCTCGCCATCTCCCGCGCTTTGCTGCAAACTATCTCGTTGGTACTCGTACGTACGTACCTAACTTATCGCGAGAACAGAGTCAAATGTGCTCGCGTGTGCTTTTGGTGCTCTCTTTGTTGACAAATTGGTTACAATCAAGATATTGAGGCTCACAAAAACTTGAACACTGCAGTTATCTGTGTTAGCTAAAAAAAACAAAAAAGAAAAACATAAAAGATTGGTTACCTTTACATATATAACCACGCAAAGTAATCAAACTGAAACAATTTACTTCGGCTGAGGCTCGAGTACGTCTGCACTGCTTGGGACCCTATACGTTACATAGAGACAGATATTACATAGAGACATAAAAACAGTATCGCGTCAAGACAAAAATTATTGAAGGTGGTTCTCATCCTAAAGACGAAGGAGGCCAGGATTTGGCGGGCACCTTCTTAGTCTATACAGGCCTACTCGTTTACAATTTTTCCCTCAGACTGTCTTACCTATATACTTCTGTCCCTGGCTCGCAGTCTAATTTCAACCAGTCGGACAAGTCTCGCCCTCACGTTTTGGTATGTCCATTAGAATAATAAGCGGGAGATATGACTGATTGATATCATGATGAACAATATGCCATACATATGAGGACGTTGGTATTGTTTTCCCGAGCCAGGTGCACTGCATTAGACAAAACACGATGCGACAAATTAATGCTGCCGTGCTGCAGCGCTATCGCATACGCGGCGGGGGCTTCTCCTCGAGTGTTGGCAGTGGACGCCACTCAAATGGCGTGGCGCACTTGATACGCTTCGCTTAACACATCACAGCAGGAGCTCTTGTGAACTCAGCTCGTGCGCGACCCCTGAACGGGGCTTCGAGTAGGCACCGATGCCTGCTCGATTTTATCATCATCATCATCGTCATCATCAGCCTGACCCCGTCCACTGCAGGACAAAGGCCTCTCCCGTGTTCCACAAGTCAACTTGCTCTTGTGCTTGCTGCTGCCAATTTACACCGGCAAACTTCTTGATCTCATCTGCCCACCTAACCTTCTGTCTCCCCCTAACCCGCTTGCCTTCTCTGGGAATCCAGTTAGTTACTCGTAATGACCAGCGGTTATCCTGTCTCTGCGCTACATGCCCGGCCCATGTCAATTTCCTCTTCTTGATTTCAACTATGATATCCTTAACCCTCGTTTTTTCTCTAATCCTCTCTGCTCTCTTCATGTATCTTAAGGTTACACCTACCATTTTTCTTTCCATTGCTCGCTGCGTCGTCCTCGATTTAAGCTAAACCCTCTTTGTAAGTCTCCAGGTTTCTGCTCCGTAGCTAAGTACCGGCAAGACGCATATACCTTCCTCTTGAGGAATAGTGGCAATCTACCTGTCATAATTTGAGAGTGCTTGCCAAATGTGCTCCACCCCATTCCTATTCTTCTAGTTACTTCAGTCTCGTGGTTCGGCTCCGCAATTGTTACCTGCCCTAAGTAGACATAGTCTTTTACAACTTCAAGTGCACCATTACCTATCTCGAAGCGCTGTTCTTTTCCGAGGTTGTTGTACATTACTTTCGTTTTCTGCAGATTAATTATAAGACCCACCTTTCTGCTCTCTTTGTCTAACTCCGTAATAATGAGTTGCAATTCGTCCCCTGAGTTACTCTCGATTTAGGATGACTGTATTCGGCCAGGGTTGCTGTATGCTGGTTCAGGGATGAAATTGTAAGCCGTGCTTATCCACCATCTGACAGTTGACCTTCCAGTAAGCAGTTCACACCACTAATTTGACGCTTGTGCCCGGTTCGTCAACCTGCACCGATGAATGAAGCGCTATATAGCTTTTGCATGCTCACAATACGGGTACCCGTGATCAAGTCTATAACTACGCAAAGTTCACCCTGTTACGTGAACTGAAAGCGTTGCTTCTCGCTGCCCGGCACGCCGACCTTAACGAGCCGGACACACATTATGCAAACTTGCTGGAGTTGACATAAACCATGTTGTGAACAGTCCGGCACACGATATGTAGCACTGTGTATAATATTTATACGGGCTCCGATTCACGATGCGTTCATATAATGCTTATGTGTGCAGCTAAGTGTTAAGTTTTAAGCAGGCTATGTCAGCAACTGCTAAATTAAATCGTACTTAAACAACATTTTTTTTTACTCTTCTGCTACCTTTCAAGTCTCTGCTAGTGAAGCTTGACGTTCAACGCATCGCTGGCACTTAAGCCGTTGTTCTCATAGGTCTATATTATTTACAAATAATCAAAAAGTGTATAGGTAGGCAAATCGGTGAACTTACATTATTGACTTGATTTGCTTTACGTTGTTGTAAATAGAGGTAGCGTAAGAAAAAATATGTGCAGCGAAGATCGCTACTCCTCTTCAAAATAAAAATACTGGTAGGATGAATTTCATATTGTTTAGGAGAACGATTTCCATGCAAACACCCTATGTCACGCCGCCGCTATTACTTGCTAAGGCAAAAAGATAGCGTAGCAGAGCCGTTCATTTTGTGCAGAGATTTCCCACGTATACCAGAACTTCCGGAATTGTGAAGCTTCTGACGGAGGTTACGTGGGGTTTATAATCATTATTCACTTTACATCTTCCCTAATGCGACTAATGGTTCTACCGCATGCTCGCAGTCACGCTGCTCGTATGCAAATTAGGTATGCTCGCTTTCCGGAACAGCGCCATTACCGGTCGCGTGGCACGATCATCAACTTGTTCGCTGTCGCTGCGCACGTGGCATACATTTCTCAGAGCTTGCGACACGGTTAAAAGCAGTCCGACTTCGTAACCTACATCAATAATCATCGTGCATATCTGTCATTAGCCTGCTCACTTCCAGAAGCACTTATTATTTATGCGCAATACTCGTACGCTACTGTATCTTTCTGCAAAGGTTTTGATTTGTGTTGTTACTGTCTACACGTTTTGCGTACGCCAATCAACTTCTCGTCTTTGGCAGCCATAGTGTCTCTGCTGTGTTTCACTGTAGTTGTGATGATATGATTGATTTGAGTGATATGCGGGGTTGAACGTCCAAAAACCACCGTATGATTATGAGAGCCGCCCTATATAGTGGAGGGCTTCGGAAATTTCGACCACCTGAGGTTCTTTAACGTGTGCCCAAATCTGAGCACACAGGCCTACAACATTAGCACCTCCATCTGAAATGCAGCCGCTGCAGCCGGAATTTGATCCCGGGATCTGCGGGTCAGCAGCCGAGTACCTTAGCCACTAGACCACCGTGGTGGGGCAGTTGTGATGATATAGTCTTACCTCTATAGCAGTGATACCCCTAGGCTGAGGTTACAGTTATGAGTTTTCTGCCATGACCGCTCAATAGGAAGAAATAAGAGAGAAACATTAGATTAGATATGTGGGGTTTAACGTCCCAAAACCATTATGTTATCATGAGAGATGCAAGAGAGACAGATTAACTGTGTTGACCGGGCCCTTCGTACTCTAGCCCTGCGGTGGGCGCCTTCTAAGTTCAGGTAGCCATGGCTCACTACCACCGCCCAAGCGTTGTTTGCCAATCTTGCTGGTTGTCAGTGTCCTTCGTCACCAGCGGAAGCTCCCAGTGGTCTTCGAATTCTTCCTCTGGACCCGTTTTTTTCTTTTCGTTTTTATTCAGTGGTGACGACTATGATAAGATCGAGTTGTTATACACACACCAGCACAATGTGTCATGGGCGAGGCCATAGTACTGTACAATTAACCATTTGCTCTTGTTCCTGTCACCAGTCACCTTGTTCTTGTTGCTGTCACCTGTCACCATTTGTTTTAAATTGATTCATCCTTGTGATCGGTCAGTGGCGCTGACTTTGTGAAGCAAATGTTCTTGAAATTCATGTTTATTAGGAAAACCTACAGGGCCCCATACGGATTCACTAAAGGCGGCTAGAAGCCAAAGCCACCTTCTTTTTCTTCTCTATTGGTTGCATCGGCCACCCTACTCCACTCTTTTCTAAAACAAATATTCTCCATCTAACGTCATTTTGACATGTCTCCGCGATACCGCCAATCTTAGTCAAAACGAGAATGTCGTGTGAGGCCGTCACCATGACGTCATTAGAGGGTCACAAAATTTTCAATGGCAACGTCACTGTACGACCGCTTGTGAAACCTGAACTATGTGTGCGGTGCGTGTCTTATGTGCGATTTGTATCTCTTCTCTCTCTCTCTCTCTGTTTCTCCCTAATTGCCCTCTCCCCCGTGTTGGGTAGCAAACTGGACTTAGTCTAGTTAACCTCCCTACGTTTCTGACTTGTGGGAGTCAGTAGGTTGTGATTGCTCGAAAAAGGTTAAGATAAGCTTTTGCATAGTTTCCTATAAATACACTAAAGAAAACCATGACGCTATAGTGTCTATGGGAACTGCAACGCACGATGCTTAAGCCAGAATGGCAATGTTGGGTAGTACACGAAATTGTCTAACTAGAACTTCCGACTCTGCTTGGCTTCACTCACGAAACAATAAGCCACTGTTCAGCTGTCGCACTTCACCCCATAAACCTTTTAGGCTCGCCACTTAACGTCAGGTCACAAAGTTCACGACGTCTTCTTCTTTTATTCGAAGCAAAATCAAAACACTGCAGCAAACAAATCCGCAGGTGCACTCGAAGCCAGCCAACTTGGAGACTGGGCAATTACGTGCACTACTCATCACTTCTATGCTCGCTGAACGTTCACCGCGCCAGAGTTCGTTTTAGCTAATTCTAGAAAACTCTATGGGTTTCTGGACGGTACCTTGTGAGATTGTACGAGACGTTGGTAATCGTCGAGGTCTCACAAAGTACCGCTAAATTCCTCACAGGCGAACAGAATTCCTCGCGAACAGTCAGTAAAGGTTTGCGAACAATCAAAAAGGGCGTGGCTAGATTTCCTGCTATTGTTGTTCCCACTTTTTTACTCGAACTTTCTTGCGAATATTTGTGTGTGTGTGTGTGTGTGTGTGTGTGTGAGTGTGTGTGTGTGTGTGTGTGTGTGTGTGTGTGTGTGTGTGTGTGTTTGTGTGTGTGTGTGTGTGTGTGTGTGTGTGTGCACTGGCTTCGACAGTGATTTTCGGTCCAGGTGGTGTTGCCATGGGAACAAGCACGCTGTTTTGTGAACAATCTTAACCTTTTGTTCTGGCGTAGTACAAGCTACGCTTGCGCTTAGTGCGTAGTAGAAACATAGACCTTATTCAGCAAGCAATCTATCTACGTTGGAGCACCGCACAACAAAGCAGCTTTACAAAAAAGTGAAGACACACGCATGTCCTTATATAGACGCGGCTGCAGTCTATTCTGGGGTTGTCCGCATACACACCTGCTGCGAATCACTTCCCAATTCGGTTCGTGGCTGAGATTGTATACGTTCGATCGTATACAACGAAGTCCATTGTTTTCTACGCTTGAAACGATCACCGTGGCTACTGCAACCGTCAACGATAATGAAGCGGGTGACGATGTGCAGTTTTTCGCGCGGTCGGTGGATCGTTATTTCATCTTGTACAACATACGCTTTCTCTCGCCTGCGCGCTGCGCATCGCTCTTTATTTTTCTTCTTTCCAACGCTGCATTGGTGTAAGTAGAAAGCGGGGTTGGAGAGACCACAATTACATCGCTTACATCAGGACCGATAGAAAGATGGACAGCGTGTTGATGAATGAAATGAACCATGTTTGCTGTTAATTTCTTTCCGGGCGATGATTCCACGTGTTATTCTACCGCCAAGATGTTTTTTTGCTTCATTTTTGGTATCTTTAGTCCCGGAATTATTGAATATATTTATGGGTATAATTATTTTATGTAGCCTAAAATGAAATCGGCAGCTAGGCAAGTGTGTATAGATACATTATTGTTTTTCTTTGCACAAGTAACTCACGGGTTCCACGTGAGAATATCGAGTGAGGGGTTCAGGCAGTGTAAACAACACTAAAAAGTAGACATAAGCGCTCACACGCAACTGAGTTGTTTCTGAGTAGAAACAAAAAGGTGAACTCAAACTAACTGCGCTGTAGCATCGGCGTAATTTCCCCACCTTCAAGAAACTGCCGCGAATTGCACTGAATATCATGGAGGTAACATAGAATTATTCTGGGTTGCTTCAGATTTCAATGCATCTTTCGAAGACCTGCTGTAATTTTTATATGCTCCGTTTTTTTTTACCGTTGCAAGTACTTAAGATTGCTTGAAAATCTTATTGTTTTTGCTTGATGTTTTTGCAAGCTTTCAAGCCTTCCCCGAGGCGGCGGCTGCAAAGTTTGTAGGAGTTTACCTTCTTGTTGTATATAGATGTGGGCGTATTCTCGTTGTCTTCTTATTACATATCTATTCTAATAAGCCTTTTAGCTGCTAGTAAACGCTTGTTCACTTCATATGTATCAGCAGTTTGCTGTCGTTAATTTCTAATCATTAACTTATCACACGTCTTTCAGAATTAAAGCTTTGCGTTTACAAACTTACGTAAAAGGCATAACCCTGGTCAACATACCCTACTGGCTACTTTCTATAGAGAGGGTAATGATTCAAACGAAGAATTGTCAAGGTAATCGAACGTACTGCTAGAACATTCTCAAACGAAAGACTTTGATTCCTCACAAACGTATAAAAATGCCAAACCGTGGTGCCCTCAGACTGCGAGCTGCCAATAACAACTGTCGTAAGATACGAAAAGTTATCTTCTTTTAATGGTAGCGTTTCACCTGTGGTTAGTGCGTAGAGAAGGCGTAAAATATTTCACTGAGCTAGAAGCGGTGCTCTAAGTCTTGCAGGCCGTGCCTTCTACTATGACAAATAGCGCTTCGGACAGGCGCATTGCTTTTCATTTGAAGGTGTTACACCTTGCGCACGTGCGATAAAAAATAAAATAAAAGCTATAGATAGTGTGACATTGTTGATCTTTCTTCTGAACAGCTAATAGAGTGTCTTGCCGCAGCCCTATATACTGTTCCTGATTGATGAAATAAACGAGCCTGTTGTCACACCGGCAGAAGTAGCGTCTGGGGAGAATCCATGTGGCACAACCACTTGAATGTGCTCCACCTTGGCACACATATTGGTGCCGCGGCGTCGTACATGCTGTAGGTTGGATCTCCCGGCATCCCCGAGCATCTGGCATTGCGTGCATTGTGCTACGGGGCCGTGATCCTGGTGATTGTAACTGTTGTCATCGTTCGTTTTTGGATATATGAATAGCACTGCAACTGACCTAGCTCGGTGGAAAACTTGCTCCAGACAATATCAAGGTAACACTTAAACTATTTTCGTTCTCTTGTTTTCGTTTGCCTAAAATAAAAAAATTGAAGTTCATTTTTTTAGTTCTGTGGCTTTTCTGTAATGAAAATGGCAAGTAAAGACATTTAAATCGGCAGTCCAACTCAGACACACAACCAGATCTTGCAAGGAGGCTTTTCACAATGAGGTAACATATTTGTTGCCTGGCGCGTTAACCCCTGTCAGCAGTCAAGAGATTTCTTCACGTGCAGCTTTCAAGGGGGACGGCTCTATGCTCTCCCACAGTAGAGCACTTAGTACTCTAATTCGTTACCTACTTTTTTTAAACACACAGCGCGGGCCTGACTGCTTCTTCAGGCTCTGGAAACGGGACTGCTTTAGCCTCTCCCATAGTCGAGTACTAAGTACTCGATATCGTTAACCACTTTTAAACACACAGAAATTGTTAATCACATTTTCAAAACACACGATAGAATAAACATTTTCTGAACCCACAGTGTATACGGTCTCATGAACTTTGAGGCCCACGGGACGGTCCTTACGCTCTCTCATATTAGAGTACCAAGTACTTTAAGTCGTTATTCACTTTTTTTAAACACACCCAGTAGCGTTGTTTTCGTGCACCAACACAAAATAAGTTGCACGTACGCAGCGGGGACCGCGCATTGCTCTCCCATAGTAAAGCACCTCACACTTTGAAATCGTCGAACGTTTGTTCTAAACGCACCACTCTGGTACGGTATCCTCCTGTGCCGTATATTAGTATGATGCACTCTAAACCGTTCAAACATTTCTGCTAAACACAGCCGGCACAGCCTGACGTCCTCCGATAGTAGTGAGTATTCCCTGCTCTAAATGCGAAACTTCTCATACTCTCTGGCCTTGGCACAACAGATTCTTCAGAATGCATGAGACACGCGACTTCTACTTGAGCACCGTCGACCGTTGATCTCGAACTGCCGATAATACGTAAACGTACGATTCGCCCCTCACCTCCCATGCCTCTTACCTTCGTATTCACAAACGCTCCTCGACTCGACTTTCCCCCTTCACTTGACCGAGTTGAGCACTGCGCCGCTGCTCGGCTCAAAAATGATGTGGTGCTACTCAAGAATCGCAGCAGATTATCGCTGATATGCAGTGACTTGCCATGCCTAGAGAGGGCGCTTTTATCGGCTTTCTCAAGTGAAGGTGAAGCGTTGAGTGAACTGACGTTCTAGAATACGGGGGCTAGTCAGCCGACCTTCCACTGCGTGCTTCATGCACCGCACAGACTGCGCAATTCGTTCGCGCTAACGAAAATTCGCCGGATGTATAGAGGCCTGTTTTATTAATCGCTGAATGAAAAAAAAAAAGAAGGCATGCCTGTCGCACGGCGAAAATGCCATTGATTATAGCACACCGGTCATTACCCAAACCTAAAGTTTAGCTCGTGTAGCCGACAGTCGGCACAAATAAACGCATCCTATACCTCATTTGCGCGGGCACCTTAAAGCGAAGTTAACGCAACAGTATACTTACGCGAAAGCGCGGCTAATTCATGTTATACGGTACACCAAACCACGGTTATGCCTATAACAGCGGTTGTAGAAAATCGAGCTTGAACTCCGCCGTGGTGGTCTAGTGGCTAAGGTACTTGGCTGCTGACCCGCAGGTCGCGGGTTCGAATCCCGGCTGCGGCGGCTGCATTTCCAATGGAGGCGGAAATGTTGTAGGCCCGTGTGCTCAGATTTGGGTGCATGTTAAAGAACCCCAGGTGGTCAAAATTTCCGGAGTCCTCCACTACGGCGCCTCTCATAATCATATGGTGGTTTTGGGACGTTAAACCCCACATATCAATCAGAAAATCGAGCTTGAACACCTCCGTTTGGTGGTCAACCTAAGAAATGAAGGCTTCTATGGAAGATGAGTCAGCAGCCGCTTCAACCGAGGACCTTAACCGAGAACCAGCCGGGGTTGGTGCCAACCGAAGTGCAATGTGGTTTACCGCGGTTGGTCGAAACCAAGGCATAACTTGCCTGTTTAACAAAAGTATTACACGTATCACAACGCTCGTCGCAGGTTTTAGGCAAAAAAATTGCCCGCAGCTTCCCTCGGGGGAACACTGAGGAGTATGCGGAGCATATAATTGGTTAACGGGGTGTTAAAGTGCGACTTACTTGGGTCGATGGCTAAATTGGTTAACGTGGTTGTGAAATGGGGTGTTAAATTGCGACTTACTTGGGTCGCTGGCTAAATTGGTTAACGTGGTTGTAGGAGGGGTGTTAAATGAGTGAACACGTACGACACGTATGCGAAAGGGCGGTGTTTATTTATTGTGACGAACTTTGAGCACGATGGCTTTTAGATGCCACTTTGGCCGGCGCTGGTCGAAGGGACGTCGATCATTGTGACCTCGGACGTCGACGCGCCGTACAAACCAACCGACGAGCGGCAACTGAGCGAGCGAGCACCGACCTTGAGTATATATACAGCGCGACGGCGCATGCACTGTCAGCTGTCGAATAATCGAGAAGGGGGAGAAGCGCAACGGCGCATGCGCGCGCGTCAGCTGCCGATGTTTTCGAAGCGCGACGGCGCATGCGCGCGCGTCAGCTGCCGATGTTCTCGAAGCGTGACGGCGCATGCGCGCTACATTATACAGCTAGCGAATGTTCGTGAAGAGGAGAAGCGCACGCGGTGTGTAGAGAAGGAAGGGTGCACAGATGGTGGAGGAGTGCAGCGCGCGCGGTGTGTAGAGGAGGAAGGGATGCACAGATGGTGGAAGAAGGAGGAGGAAGCTTGTGGACGGCGCCGCACTACAAGCCTCGAGTATTAGATGCTCCGCATCTAAAAAAAAAGAAACCGAAATAGATAAAAGGAAAACAACCCCGTACGAAGACTGCGTCATGTGATTGCCAACGCACAGTGAGAAAACGAGTAAAAAGGATGAGCTACCCGCTAATGTCAATTGAACTGGTGTGAACGCTCAAGAGTTTGAGCTACCAGTGCTCCGCGAATTTGCCGCCACAGGTTCACAATTCGTGAAGGTTTCGTGGCATGCACTGAAATAAGAGCCATTACTGCTGCTGCCTGGAGGGCCACTCCCTACCCGCATGCGCACGATGTGTTGGTGCGGCGTGTGATGGCTTTGTGAAGGGCTGAAACCAATGAAAAATTATTTGTCTAAGTAAATGAATTAGCTGCTATTTGGGACTAAACGGGGGCGGGTTGCATTATCTCAGTCCTCTGTCCTTCAGTTATCGTCAGTTATTAGAGAGTTTGGGAGTTGGGGGCCCAAGGCACTGGGTACCCATGCTCCGTTGCGTAGCGGACTCTTGCGTTTGGAGGATCAGCACAGCTTGAGAACTGGGTGAAATGCAGGCTGCGTTAAAACGAAGGTGTTTTTATACCTCCTTGGTTTATTCAGACGCACGGGGTGCCACCCGTGGGCAAATTAAATACTATGTGAGACGTGGGTCGTACGGCACCGTGGCTTGCGCTGCGTCTTCTTCTTCTCGCTGGCGACCAAAGACGCCTTGGGGCCGCCCACGCTAGTTTTAAATTTTACGGCCTTGGGTCAACGCGAACGCAAAAGCCCAAGGATCGCCTTGGGTTCCGCTTATGCGTCCTGGCGCGTCGCAAGGCTCTTGGGTTCCCAAGCTCCTTGGGGCCCCAATTCTCAAACTCTCTTGATTTGCCAGTTATTGATTGTACTATGAGTACTTTCCAACCTATTCAAGTTATATTCTTTTCCTGTTCTCTATTTCCATGACATCGTTGAGCCAATGTAAAGAGTGTGGTTTGTGGAATGAAAGGGCATTCAGGCACTTAACACTGGACCAACTTTCTACTGAATGAAGTTACACTACTCAAAGCGTTACTGGCTTCATGTGGCACCTGAAACACCGCGACAAGAGTCTATGTACCTTACATCAAAATAATATAAAAAAGTGGGATCTGGCATGGCTGGGGGGCTATGAAACGTGATAGGTTCTTTACTGAAAGTGTGCCGACCGTTGTCCATAAGAATCGATAGAGAATTGCTGTAGTAGTTCTTGAGCATACTGAACGCCCCAAACAAGGGTTCTTATCTTTTTCTTTAACTATTATTTTTGCGAAGAAGCCCCCATGCATAGTGGCACGGAATACGCACGTGAGACCTAACGGTAAAAACAAATGATTAACCTATCACACGTCTTTCAGAATTAAAGCTTTGCGTTTACAAACTTACGTAAAAGTCATCATCATCATCATCATTAGCCTGACTACGACCACTGCAGGACAAAGGCCTCTCCCATGTTCCGCCAGTTAACCCGGTCCTGTGCTTGCTGCTGCCAATTTATAAACCCGCAAACTTCTTAATCTCATCTGCCCACCTAACCTTCTGTCTCCCCCAAACCCGCTTGCCTTCTTTAGGAATCCAGTTCGTTACCCTTAACGACCAGCGGTTATCCTGTCTACGTGCTACATGCCCGGCCCATGTCCATTTCTTCTTGATTTCAGCTATGATAGCCTTAACCCCCGCTTGTTCCCTAATCCACTCTGCTCTCTTCTTGTCTCTTAAGGTTACACCTACCATTTTTCTTTCCATTGCTCGCTGCGTCGTCCTCAATTTAAGCTGAACCCTCTTTGTAAGTCTTCAGGTTTCTGCTCCGTAGCTAAGTACCGGCAAGATACAGTTGTTATATACCTTCCTCTTGAGGGATAGTGGCAATCTACCTGTCATAATTTGAGAGTGCTTGCCGAATGTGCTCCACCCCATTCTTATTCTTCTAGTTACTTCAATCTCGTGGTTCGGCTCCGCGGTTGTTACCTGGCCTAAGTAGACATAGTCTTTTACAACTTAAAGCGCACTATTACTTATCTCGAAGCGCTGCTCTTTTCCGAGGTTGTTGTACATTACTTTCGTTTTCTGCAGATTCATTTTAAGAGCCACCTTTCTGCTCTCCTTGTCTAACTCCGTAATCATGAGCTGCGATTCGTCCCCCGAGTTACTCAGCAATGCAATGTCATCGGCGAAGCGCAGGTTACTAAGGTACTCTCCATTAAATCTTGTCCCTAACTGTTCCCATTCTAGGCTTCTGAAAACCTCCTGTAAGCACGCGGTAACTAGCATTGGGGAGATTGTGTCCCCCTGCCTTACACCCTTCTTGATTGGTATTCTGTTGCTTTCTTTATGAAGCACTATGGTAGCAGTTGATCCCCTGTAGATTTCTTCCAGGATGTTTACATATACTTCATCGACGCCCTGATTCCGCAGTGTCCTGCATGACGACTGATATTTCTACTGAATCAAACGCTCTCTCGTAATCTATGAAGGCTATGTATAGTGGTTGGTTATATTCTGAGCATTTCTCTATTACCTGATTGATAGTATGAATGTGGTCGATTGTTGAGTAGCCTGTTCGAAATCCTGCATTGTTCCTTTGGTTGATTGAATTCTAATGTTTTCTTTACTCTGTTAGCAATTACCTTTGTAAATAGCTTGTATACTACAGAGAGCAAGCTAATCGGCCTGTAATTCTTCAAGTCCTTGTCATCTCCTTTCTTATGTATTAAGATAATGTTAGCGTTCTTCCAAGACTCTGGTACCCTTCCCGTCAGGAGACACCTGGTAAACAGGGTGGGTAGTTTTTCTAATACAATTTGTTCTCCATCTTTCAGCAGATCTGATGTTACCTGATCTTCACCAGCAGCTTTGCCTCTTTGCATGCTCTCCAAAGCTTTTCTTACTTCTTCTATCATTACTGGTGGGGTGTCATCTGGGTTACTGCTAGTTCTTATAGCATTAAAGTAGTGGTTGTCTTGGCTACTGTACAGATCTCCATAAAACTCCTCCGCTATTTTAACTATCCTATCCATATTGGTTGTAATTTTGCCTTCTTTGTCCCTTAGTGCATACATCAAATTTTCGCCTATCCCTGGTCATAACCCTGGTCAACATACCCTACTGGCTACTTTCTATAGAGAAGATAATGATTCAAACGAAGCATTGTCAAGGTAATCGAACGTATTGCTAGAACATTCCCAAACGGAAGACTTTGATTTCTCACAAACGTATAAAAATGCCGAACCGTGGTGCCCTCAGACTGCGAGCTGCCAATAACAACTGTCATAAGATACGAAAAGTTATCTTCTTTTAATGGTAGCGTTTCACCTGTAGTTAGTGCGTAGAGAAGGCGTAAAATATTTCGCTGAGCTAGAAGCGGCGCTCTAAGTCTTGCATGTCGTGCCTTTTACTACGACAAATAGCGCTTCAGGCAGGCGCATTGCTTTGCATCTGAGGGTGTTACTCCTTGTGCACGTGCGATAAAAAAAGAATAAAAGCTACCGATAGTGTGAAATTGTTGATCTTTCTTCTGAACAGCTAATAGAGTGTCTTGCCGCAGCCCTATACTGTTCCTGATTGATGAAATAAACGAGCCTGTTGCCACGCTGGCAGAAGTAGCATCTAGGGAGAATCCATGCGGCACAATCGCTTGGACGTGCTCCACCTCGGCACACATGTTGGTGCCGCGGCGTCGTACATGCTGTAGATTTGATCTCCCGGCATCCCCGTGCATCTGGTATTGCGTGCATAGTGCTACGGGGCCGTAGTCCTGGTGATTGTAACTGTAGTCATCGTTCCTTCATGGATATATGAATAGCACTGCAACTGACCTCACTCCTTGCTCGGTGAAAAACTTGCTCCAGACAATATCAAGGTAACATTTAAACTATTTTCGTTCTCTTGTTTTCGTTTGCCTAAAATAAAAAAATTGAAGCTCGATTTTTTAGTTATGCGGCTCTTGTGTGGTGAAAATGGCAAGTAAAGACATTTGAATCGGCAGTCCGACTCGGACACACAACCAGATCTTGCAAGGAGGCTTTTCACAATGAGGTAACATATTTGTTGCCTGGCGCGTTAACCCCTGTCAGCAGTCAGAGATATTTTGGCAGTTCCCACGCACCTGGGAATCGACGTTATGCGAAGCATGTGGAGGTAAGGTGACCGTGTTGCAATTTTATTGTGTGACACGTCATGTAGTGACGCCAAATATATGTGCAAACGTTGCACCTGCAGACATATGTTGAAGAGCTGGAGATGTTTATATAAGCAGTTATTTGCACTGGCGCAAGGGTGCCAACCAGAACATACGTATTAGCAGCACCAGAAGCTGATATAAAGCGCTGATGCT
>NW_023613888.1:0-41865 GCF_013339725.1 Rhipicephalus microplus
CACGCACCTGGGAATCGACGTTATGCGAAGCATGTGGAGGTAAGGTGACCGTGTTGCAATTTTATTGTGTGACACGTCATGTAGTGACGCCAAATATATGTGCAAACGTTGCACCTGCAGACATATGTTGAAGAGCTGGAGATGTTTATATAAGCAGTTATTTGCACTGGCGCAAGGGTGCCAACCAGAACATACGTATTAGCAGCACCAGAAGCTGATATAAAGCGCTGATGCTCGCGAGGATGCTGGCCCTGGTCACTGCCACATAAATCAACCTCAGCGCATCAACTAACTACAATTGACGTTAACTCGACATGACGGATATCAAAGGAGTAGGTATGTAATGTTTATGAAATTGGGTAGGCAGCACTGCAGCCACTATAGACGTATCACGAAGATTAACGTCTATTTGAAAAGTAGTTCCGAGAACTGGAGTAGCTCTGTGGTAAAATGCTTAATTGCCACGCAGAATGCTTGGGTTCGATTCTAACTGAGACCCTGACATCTATTCTTTGCATTTATGGGGCCGACGCTACCGATTTTGGGTAATTCTTAACGCTCGAACGTTAAAATCACTCATGTGTGTTCTCGTCATTCTTGGGTAGATACTAAGTGTCAATCACCCGTGGCACGTACCCGCCCGTGGGTATGCACCACTGTCTGGCGGGACGTCTTTGACGACGTACGTGACGAAATTGTGACTTTATTGAGGTATTGAGCAGCCCGTCTTATTTGTCGAACCATCTTACTCTCTCATTCTAACTTTAGTTCACGCCACGTTAAGGGGGTGACCAAGAGAGCACCCAAATATAAGCGGCTAGATAGATAGATACACTCAAAGTCGCTGAAGGTCGCTAAGAAATGCTTCACATTTAATAAATAAATAATAAATACTTTCAGTGAGAATCTGCATTGCCAGCAAACGTCCAACTAAGTAGGAACCCTGCCCCTCCCCCTTCTTCTTCCTTGAAGCATTTCAAAAGAGGAATAAACGTTTATTTTCGAAACGGTGTAGCGGTGTAGGTTCCGTGTTCACCTTAGGTGGGAGGTCTCTTCATTCCAGGAACCCTCTGGCCTTCGCTGCCTCCTTGGCCCTGGTGACGAGACGTCGTTGTTGGTCCAGGTCCTCCAAGGCGGGCTTGGCCTCCCACGTTTCGAGAAGGTGTTCGTTTTCTTGACCAGCATCAATGGTATTCGGTGGAGGCGATAGATCTATATTTTTATTGCATGGATACTCGTGGATCAGGTGGGCTAACGTGTTTCAGCAAGGGCGATGAAAGCTCAGATTTCCTCCAGATCCTTGGTACACTAAGATGCACTGTGGGTTGAATAAGACACCAAGGGGGTATCGATGGTTTAGAGGCAGGAGTGAAGCCCGAGGGAAGATTCTCGTTGTACTTCACAATCATTTTAGCGAACGATGCTTGGAGCCTCTCTGAAGGCAACAATGCAAGATGATCACAGGGAGCATGTGCGAAGTGTCTGATGTGCGTTCTCAGGACTTCTACAGAAATATGAGCTTGTATCAGATAGTCACCAGCAATTGCAATTGTTGCCTCTGTTGACGTACATCTGGGCAGACCAAGGCACACACTCAGTGCTTGGGCTTGTACTGCCTGTAGAACATGAACATTGGTCTTGCAGGTATTGCTAAGCACGGTCAAGCTATATCTCAGGAAACCGAGAAACAGGGCTTTGTAGAGTTCCATCATTGCGTCTACTGACATCCCCCACGTATTTCTTGCCAGGAACTTGAAAGAATCAGCAACAAAGTTTGAAGCTAGGCAGGTGTACATGTTGGCTTGCGGATGCGTAGCAGGTACTTTGCTAAAGTGAAAATTATGGTGTAGAGGATACTTAAGAAGTAACTTACAGTTGGAATTCAAAGAAATTTTGACGTAGGGCATTTTATGTGCACAGTCGCTCCTTTTCTTACGACACGGCTGAGACAATGCCTGAGAACCGAAGCAAGGCTGGCAATTGAAAACGACACGGGGCCCGATATCACTTTTGCGTTCTACACTCTTGAATTGGAGCTCAATTGTTCTCTGTGCTTCTACCTTAGTTTTTTATTGATCATGTTTCCTCTTCACTCATTCAACGCGGTCTTGCCAGCTCATTTCGCTATCCACCAATATCTAATATTATAAGAAAATGACGTTACACAACGAGTGCCAACCCATGTGCGTGCACGCCACTGGTGACCTCTGGTTTCAGCATGGTTCATTGAGCTTGTTCTTCGGTTGTGCAGGGTAACGTAAATGGGCCATGTGACAGCAAGGATCATTGGCGAGAGCGGGAGAACTTGTGGCGAATCAGTTCCGTGTCTACCGAACAGCCATGTACTTTCTTTTCTTTTATTTTTTTGTGTGTGTATATGTTTGCGTATGTGTACATGTGGATGTGCGTGTGCGCGTGCGTGCGTGTGTTTGCGTTTGTGTGTGATGTGTGTGTGAAAGAGATAAAAAGAGAGAAAATGCAACTATTGATTTCCTACCGTAATTAGATAGCTGTTAAGATGCAATACTTTGATAATAGAATAACGTTGTAAGAGCTTCTGCCAGCAGTAATTAGGCCACCTGTCAGTCGTTTCACATGTTGATTGCCTGCAACGTAATATATTCGGTACCTTCATCAAATGGTTTTCTTGCATTTAGCTTCTTTCGTATCCATTGCCCACAATGCAGGAAGTAGTAATACCTCGATATGAACGAGATCGTTTCTGTTTATTGGCAAAGAAACATAAGTTGAATGATCACACGAGGATTTAATTTTAAATGCTCTTCCTGCGAATATTGCTCTTCTGTCTAGCAGTACACACTGATGTCAAGAGACAACGACTCATCAGGTTTCATCAATCACGAGAACGTTTTAGGCGTAACGCCCCACTATCTTTGCGGAAAAAGTGAAGTGCAAGTCTTCTTCGTCTTCTTTTCCTAATATAATGATAAGAAAAAAAAATAAGGGCCAGCGTAATTGTGCAATAGGTACCCGACAGTGGCACACGTAGTTCAGCGTTCATACTCTTTAGTGTATACCTTGCGCACGCGTGTGCTGCCGAATGTGCGGTGTTTATATATCTTCCCTCTCTGCTCTCTATCTTTTATCTCCCCGATCCCCCCACATGCTCAGGGTAGCCAACCGGCTGCCTATAGGCTGGTAACCTCCCTGCCGTTCTTTTTCTCCTATTTTTCTTCCTTGGGTATTGTGTTTCTGCGCATTGCTGTGCAGATCTCAGAGGACACGCTGAAATAAGTGCGTAGTTGAAATATGCTCCGCAAGATGGTGCAACAAACTTAGCACTTTCACAAGAGAATGATCTGCCCTTTTAATGAGGTAAATTAATACATTTTTATTTTTTATTTGTGCAGTAACTCACCCCAGTGTTAATAAACCTATGATCTGTGTTATACGGATTTATCATAACTCTTAATAATAACATGTTACTAACTCTAGGAAAAAAACCAAGCAGATGGCAATCAGGGCAAGATGACGAAAGGCGGCTTGGGTTTTCCTTGGATTAGTGGTCTGCAGGTTTCATAATTTCATAGGAGAAAAAAAAAACGAGCCCCAAGCACAATTTACCTGCTTCCCTACTCACGGAATAAGTCATTTAGCGAAAGCCAACGCTGATTGAAACAGGAACGCTTCTCGCCATAATGATTAGTACTTTTTTCCAACCTGCACATTCATATCATGACGTGCAGTGCTTCCGATCATTATGCAACCACAGGATGTCGTGCAGACGGTGACATCTTTTAGCACGAAGTGCACGCACAGTCCAAACCTCACCTAGTTGAGTTAGTGTGTGCGCGTTTCTTCGCAGAACCGGGCTGTTCTACCACCGGTGTATTTTTCTTGGTTAACAGAAAAAGTTCATTTTGCTAATAGGTAGCACAGTACTTCGCATTTCGTTACTTCCCATCAGCGTTTACAATAATTATTTTATGTCCACCCTCTTAGCGTTCTTATGCTCTAATTTACATTTCACGTGCTATACACTCATTGGCTCTCGAACATTCCCGTATCACAGGTTTGAACTAAGAGAAACAAGTGTGATATGTTTTAGCCGTAATAAACACAAAGCATTATGGAATCTTCTTTTCGTGGCAGTTATATGTGCACTACACGAACGCATTCACCAAACTATGGCTTCATCGGGGATTTGTGGCGCAATACTCTATTCGGCATCATTTTTTGAGAAAGCTCGTGTGCGTGTCACGCAAGCCTTGTATTCACAGCACCGCAATGGCAATGGCCGTCATTCGCGTCGTCGCACGCGCACGCTACGCTGTCTCGGCACCGCGAGCATTCCACTGATGACTCTGTTATGATGATTAATATTACTATTATAACTTAACAATGGCCCAGAGGAGACGCAGGGTAGACTACCACTCCGTTTTTTGTGGGAATAGTCAGCGCCGAAGACATTGCCACCTTGGGTATTTTGTTCTTTTTTATAGAACTACGACTTGCTCAGAACATGGAGAAGCGGGAGGGGCTCCTATGCATACCCATCTACAGATTATGGGAGGATCTTGCACATAACAAAATGCCACGGGTGTGCTCGGTGTCAACTTTCTAGCTGCCTGGGAGAACTTGCTCTGTCCCCACAACTCGCGTTTTTTTTTTTGGCGCCTATACTAAGAAAATTTACAAGGGAAATATATTGAACGAGGTAAACGTATGGGACTCCCTCGTGCCTCGTTGATTGAGCTCACTAGGGGAGTGGGAGTTAGGAAGCAGCGAGGGTTTACCAGAATAGCATGCGCGGTAATTACTTTGAGTCTCGACTCCTTTGTAGTCTGGCATGGCTCATTTGCAGTGACCCGCGAGTCCCCATCAGCAGTAGCGTATCACGTAGGAGACTTCACACTCGGCCACACATTGCCACCTCCGAGTGAAGCAGGCTGGGAATGCCTGGCCTGATGACGTGCTTGAAACAGCGTGAAGTGCGGCAGCTTTTGCTAGCCTCGCCGCAGTGGCAGTGTTCTCGCTAACGGCTCCGTGGAAACTGGAACCAATATTGTCGCTTACTGCGCGCTTTTTATGTGGCATCCGAGTTCTTGAAGGGATGTTTTTTTAACTGCGTATGTATCACATATAAGGTTACTGTCCTATAAAAATCGTGTCCATGTGGCGTGGCACTTATTTAGTCGACTACGAGACACGCTGTCTCGCACACGGAACACATTGCTCCTGCCAAACAATGCTAAGCATCTGGTAATGAATAATTTTTTTCTTGGAGTACATAAGAACTTCTCAAACATCAGATAACCCGATTCGGGCTTTCGTATTCCCCTTGTTATCTTAGCTAATTATCATTCATTTTCCTTGCCACACCTATCATCATTTATAATATATGCTACTTCCCTTCATTGACAGTACCTCGCAATTAAGTAGATGTCTCTCTAGAGTATCTTGTGTAAAGTCAGGTCGCAGGCACAGTGATACGGATTGCTTATCACCTGCTTTGATTCAACCTGCGGCTTCTGCTTCCACCGAAGACGGTGAAGATTTTGTTTTCTTGGCAGCTGTGACACCGTCAGAGATGGCACATCATCAGCGATCCGACCCTGAGCTACTCCTCTTGATCAAGTACCTACAAGGACAGTCTGTCGATGTTCCACGACCTTTTGTCTGCAGCTTGTCAGCAATCGTCATATAAAACAACATCGTGTATAAAAGAAACTTTGACAACAATACAGCGACATTCCTGTTTATCGTCTCTCATTTCTGTGACCAGAGATTTTGGAGGCTTGCCACGATAATCTATAAGTTGGACATTTAAGAGTAAGCAGAACTTTAGCCCACATCCGCACTAAATACTACTGGCCGAAGTTGCTTCGCTCTGTACGACACTATGTTAGAACCTGCCGGAACTGCCAAAGGTGCGAAACCCCACCGCTAAAGCCAGAAGGTCTTCTTCAACCGATAGAACCACCTGAGGTTCAATTCACACATGTGAGAATGGACTTACTGAGCCCATTTCCTACGTCGTCATCTTTGCACAGGCTCAGGTGCAACACGCATCGCAAGGTATAGGCATAAAACGAAATGGCGCCAGTTTAGGCACGCTCTCAATGACCACATGGACAAACTAATGTGGCAATAGCCAATTCTGAAGCTTCAGTATTTCAGGTTGGCAACAAAGAATGACATAATATGACTGAATCGAAATTGATTGCAGTATGCTCTCCCACCAGACTATAAATTACCTCTCCTTTCTTATGAAATTCTCGCTTCTCTCTTGTTTCTCTCTCCTTTGCAACGCTTGTTCTATAAGTACAACTCGTTAACAAATGTTACCGGAAACCGCCGTAATCCTGTCAGGTTTGTTGATAACATGCGTGATCCCCACAAGATGCACTGCCGAGATTGTAACGTCAGCTTTTGCACTCTTACGCAACGGTCGAGAAAGGAGGTGACCCTCTCTACATCGAAGAGGTCTGCAGGCGTGACCTTGTCTGTTCTCTGTGGTGCGTGGTACAGATAAGTCAAGGACACGATATGATGTAAGCAATAAATCTGAAGCTGAGGAAAAATCCAAGTAGGTTATAGTACATTTACTTACCGGCACGAGATAGCATATAATACTTAAAGTACCAATAGGCCAGCCATAATATTCAGCGTGATAAACGGTGTATGCGTGCAGTAGCTTGTTAGTTTTACGTGTGGCTGTCTATAATACATTACAGCCTACATAGTAGCAAGAAGCCAAAGTGACTCAGCGTTCAGGAATATATCTCTTTCTTCTGCGATACCATACTTCTGAAACTATTGTGAAGTTGTGAATGCAGTGATAGCACAGATACATAAATAATACCTCTACATCAAGTTTTCCTTAGCGTTTAACCAAGCTAATATATTCCAATAACTATGGAATACAATTAAAGGAACAGTCACTTGAAAACTAAATGGTGGGTCAAGAGAAGGAAAACTGGTGACAGGACATAATAACTGTGCGTGTCCTGAGCCTTGAGAGTTCATACCGAGTTCGTTAGCCATTTATCGCTATAGCGCAGTCTTTCAAAAGTTTCATGACAGAAAGTACGTTTGAATAAATTATAGTTCTCCACTCACAGAAATCGTAATCACGTTGAGTTTTACGGCGCCGAAGTCACAAAGATTACGATGCGAAAAATAAAGGTCCGTTGGGCTTACGCGTATAGGCTTACAGATTACGCTGATGTATGCATCCGAAATGAGATAATGTCTGTACACTCAGGCGTAAGCACAGAGAGATATTGCGAAGGTTTTGTTGGAGTTCACCGCATTTTCTGCCTGCATGTTTACTGGACGAGTACCAACAACTGCGTCTCTCACAGAACGCTTGTGTCCGTGTCTCAGTATTTTCATTTTGTTTTCCTGGAAATCCTGGGAGCTGCCACTCCCTCCTTTGCGGTGATGCTTCAGGACACACCTGAGAATGTTCCAGGCATGCAACCGTCGCGCCGGACTTCATCGTCCAGGAAGCGTAGCAACGCGTTCAGCGACACCGACAGTGAGGCAACGGATTTGTATTCGGACGGCTTTGAGTAATCGGATGATGACTTCACGGTCGTCATGAATCGATCTACGAAATGAAGACTGCTGCGGATGGCATCGTCGGCAAGTGTTTCCACCGTTAAGACTGCACCACAGCGGTGGCTGCACACCATGCTGTTTATGCCCGAAGACCTGCATCTAACTTGCGACTCCTCAACAGGCAAGTTGTTTCTGTGCTTCTCGAGGAAACCGCGCCGAATGAGATCAAAGACGTACGCCGACGACGGCGTCGTGGGTGAAGACCATCACGGAAAAACGGCTCTACCGATAGAGAGATGTTATCCTCTATCAAAGAGGCTGACCTACAAACACCGAGCTCACTGAAGACGGATATTGCCAAACAGAAGAAAGGGACAGCAGTCGCACCTTCCGAACACTGGCCCTCTGTTCCACGACGTCAACCTACTTCGGAGCTGCATGAAATCCCGCCGCCTTCGACGACCCCTCAAACCAGTGATGCGATGAATGAAGATCAAGTGATAAGCTTGCTGCAATCGCTGATGAGTACCATGCTTGTCCTACTGAGTAATATGAAGACTTCGGCTGCGCAGACCACACTGCATGTGCTGGACACCCTGAGTCCGGTGCGTGCAGCTCTAAGGTAAAACCATGACCAGCGAAGCACCGTCGTTTCGAGCGGAAGTCAAGAATGCATCTGTCTTTCAGTGGAACGCCAGAGGACGGAAGTCGCACAAGTCTGACTTTAGACAGTTTGTATTTGTGAACCGCTTTCCCATTATCGTGATTTGTGAACCCAACCTGTGTGCTTCAATCAAGCTGTCAGGATATGAGTGCTTTATGTCCTCCACTCACAGAGACTGCAGCAAAGTTATTGTATTCATGCGCCATGACCTCACTTACGTTCACCACAGAGTCTTGCCTGATGAAGGGAATCAGTATGTGTGCCTTACTGTGAACAAGGATAAGGTTACTTTCACGATTATCGGAGCTTACTTATCTCCATCAAGCCGCCTTGACTGCGAGCGCTTACGCGGTATTCTGACATCGACTCCAAGGCCATGGGTGATCACTGGCGACATGAATGCCCACCATTTCCTATGGGGAACCTTCAGGGACAACTCTAGAGGAAGAAAATTGGTGTCCTTAGCCTCGGAGTACGAACTCTGCGTTTGTAAGGATGGCAGCCCTACATATTTACGCGGATCAGCCTATAGCAGCTGCCTGGACCTTACAATGGTTTCTCGCTCACTTACCAGGAAAGTTCACTGGTTTTCGGATCTGGAAACGCGGGGCAGCGACCATATACCGACTTACCTGTGTATAGAAGGTTTCACCAGCTCCAAGTCCTGAAGAGGCCTCAAGTACACCGATTGGCTGAAATTCAAAATGTTAATGGAAGACTGCTGTACCGACGGCTCATCATATAACCTAGAGGACTCGATAAAGGATGTCCTGCAGAATACCACGCATACACATTTGACTAGTCACAAGCGCACCGATTTCGACATAAAGCTTGAGAAACTTCGCGCATACGCCGTCGTGCAGAACGAAGGTACCGACGGACAAAGTGCATGGATGATTTGAGGCTGGCTAGACGCATTCAAAAGAAAATGCAGCGGCACATGTATAAACTGGCTAGGTGACGATGGACATCTCTTTGCGATTCGTTGGATCCACGAAAGCCCCTATCACTGACATGGCGAACTGTCCGGGGTCTTAGCACAACCTTGGGTCAGCGACACCCGTTTATATCTCTGGCACTTCACCTTCGATGCAGAGAGATTGACGTCGCAGAATCTTTCTGTAGAAGAATTGCCGGTGATTCCAATTTCACAGTATCAAGAACGGGAACATTTGACAACCCACCGCCCTCACGTGATCCCCGTATAGAATGCCAGTTTTCTATGGATGAGCTAGAGGTGGCACTGGCTCTGTGTAGACGTTCTTCAGCACCCGGTCCTGACGGCATTACCTATCGTGCCCTTTGTAATCTCTGAGACGAAGCTCGGAAGGCACTCTTACGCCTATACAACGACTCCTGGCAGACTGGTACGCTTCCTCAGGCATGGAAGTCAAGTCGCCTCATTCCACTTCTAAAGGCTGGTAAATCTCCTTTGGATATTGCCTCATACCGTCCTATCGCACTTGCCAGTTGTGTGGAAAAAATGATGGAACGAATGGAGTGGTATTTAGAGCACTACGAAATCTATTCAGTATCTATGACCGGATTCAGGCGCGGCCATTCGTCAATCGACAACGTTGTTGATCTGGTGACATAGGTTCAACACCAGAAAGCCTGTAAGAGACTGTGCGTCAACCTGTTTCTAGACGTCAAGGGGGGTTACGACAATGTCACCCATGAAACCATCCTTAGTGCTTTGGAAACAGTAGGTCTTGGTGGCAAGATATATATGTGGGTGTACAGCTACTTACAGCTGAGATCATTTTACGTGATGACTGCGAATGGCCCAACACCTGATTATTACAGCAGCCGAGGAGTCCTCAGGGAGGAGTGCTAAGCCCTACCCTTCTCAATCTAACTCTCATTAATCTAGTCGAGCAGCTACCTAGCACTGTAGAACTTTCTGTCTATGCTGATGACATCTGCATTTGGACATCAGGTGTGACAAGGCCTCAGCTTCGTGCCCGCCTTCAGAAGGCTGCTACAACGACGTCATGCTACCTTCGTAAACAAGGCCCCGAGGTGTCCTGCGGAAAATGTGCAGTGCTAGCGTTCACGCGGAAATCAATGTCTGCTTACAGTATATCGATTAATGAAGAATACATATCGTTCAGCAGAAGCCACAGGTTCTTGGGAGTCATAATAGATAGAGAGCTGTCGTGGACTCCACAAGTGAACTATGTGAAGAAGCGGCTGATCGCAACATGCCACATGTTCAAATTCCTTGCACGAAAGAATTGGGGAGTGCCCATACCATCCATGCTACAACTGTACAGAGTGCTGTTTATCGGATTCTTACGGTACAGCTTACCTGCAATATCTAACACCGGCAAGACCAACCTGCGCGCAATTCAGAGCATTCAAGCCCAAGCACTTAAGATATGCCTTGGAGTACCCCGCAGTGCTTCAACGGCTGATACCATTGCCATCGCTCAAGATCACTCGATAAATACGCATATTATTACCGAGACAATGCGCATGCACCTCAGGCATTATGCCAGGACCTCTTCTTACCACCTGGTGAGCCTAGCTGCTGAAACGCCCCATACGACATACGGCACTAATGTCTCCAAGCATCGTTCATCGTTTGCTGAGGCATACGCACCTGCATCAAAGCCAGTGCTTCCTTCTTAAAGGCTTGAGCCGGCCGCGAGTTCACTTAATGATTTCAGGAATGAGGAGAAAATCGGACTTGCCGACACATGCCCTGAAACAACTGAGCCTATTTTTTCTGGAAGAAAGCTACAGTAACCACGTGCACATTTACACGGATGGCTCTACTACGCCGTCTAGTTCAGGTGGAGCAGTGGTTATACCATCACAAGGGGTAACTCGGTGTTTTAAGACTTCACATGTGACAACTTCAACGACGGCCGAACTCGAGGCTCTGCGCAATGCACTGGAACACATCAATTCAGAAGAAAGACCAGGTAAATGGGCTGTGTTTTCTGACTCAAAACCAGCGTTACAGTGCCTGATATCAGTTCTCCGACGCGGATGCCACGACCAGTTGACCTACCAAACCGTGAAACTTCACCACCTGTTAATACAAAAAGGCCATGACATCGTCTTTCAGTGGTTACCTGGGCATAGTGGTAGAGGCGGCAATGATTCTGCAGATCATGCTGCTCGCACGTCACATAAAGAAGCGAACAGCGTTCCGATACCACTTTGAAGAGCGGATGCGGCAAGGCAGATTCGTCAACTGGCCCGCAGTCTCACACTGACTGAGTGGAACACACCAAGCATATGACGTACACGTCTGCACGAGGTCGACCCTTCACTACAACTCCGGCCTCCACCCAGCCTACATCGACGTGCAGCTTCGCTTCTCTATCGCCTTTGGCTGGGAGTTGCTTTCACGAAAGCTTATACCACGTTAATCGGAATTACTAACAGTGCGGCGTGCGATGTTTGCGGCACCGACAAAAATGTCGAACACCTGCTGTGTCATTGTCCTCGATTTGCCTCAGATAGACAAGTACTTGCCAACGCAATGCGGCGACTGGATGATCGGCCTCTTTCTGTGCAGGTGCTATTACAGCAACGTACACATGCCTCGACAGCCCACAAGGTAGTGAAAGCCCTGCTGTGTTTCCTGAGAAAGACAGGCTTGTGTGAACGCCTCTGACATGCGATAGAGTTCTACACGCTGCTGTGAAATTACTGTCAGTCTCTCCCCCACCCCTTTTTTCCCTCTCTTCCCTCTTTCTCGTCTTTCTTGTCTCCTTCCTTAATCCCCCAGTGTAGGGTAGCCAACCGGATGTCCTTCTGGTTAACCTCCCTGCCTTCTCTATTTTTGTTGCTTCCTTCCTACCAACAACTGCAGAAGTGATTCCACGGGTATTTCTTCCTATCCTAGAAAAGATGTGCTTCCGATCGCAATAGTTGCAACAATAACGGAAGGAATTAGCACTTACGTTACTCGCTTGACATAATTACGGCCGTGTGCGCAGTTGTCTTTTCAGGCCACAAATGTGTTACTGCTATAATCCGAATAACAGCTTTGGGCTTCACAACTTTTCTCATGTCTGTGTTGGTGTGTATAAACAACTGCAGGTATCTGGACTATGGGGTACAAATGTGCTTTGTGAGGGCCTACAAAGCCTGGTTTTGTGTGGCGACTCTTCCTACAGAAGCTACGCTTGAAGTCCTAGTTTTCTCTCATATCTGCCAATTGCATAGCTGTCCAAATATCGTCTGTATAAGAAATCACGAACTCATAACTGCTGCAACTGACAAACACGGCCGGTATGTATATATAAACTAGTTTATCATAGAAATTCTCTAAATAGCCCTGAGCATTCTTCCCTAGCACGCAGGCTGGAGAAATTTAGGGACACTTGATGTTTTTGTATTGCGTTCCAACAATATCAACACCCAAGTCAGCGTACATTGCCGTCAAACTAAACACCAAGGGATATATGACACAAAATAAACGTTTTTGGTGGAGATGTGCTTGAAATTGCGCCCTATGCTCTGAAGGCGAGAGTCTTCAGCACTGGCGTAGAAACACGTGCTTACAAGAAGTGAACTTATCTTAACCATATTAATAAGCTCTACCCACTGTGCGGAACACGTGCAAAGAAAGAAAATTTCTTTTGAAGTATTCGTCAACTTTCACGGTAATGGATTGATTGATTCATGGGGTTTAACGTCCCAAAAGCACCATTTGATTATGAGAGACGCCGTAGTGGAGGGCTCCGGAAATTTTGACCACCTGGGGTTCTTTACCGTGCACCCAAATGTGAGTACACGGGCCTACAACATTTCCGCCTCCATCGGAAATGCAGCCGCCGAAGCCGGGAGTCGAACCCGCGACCTGCGGGTCAGCAGCCGAGTACCTTAGCCACTAGACCACCGTGGCGGGGCCACGGTAAAGAAATAAAATTCCTCCGCAAAACAACATGTTAATTCGAGAAACAGAATTGTGCACATCAGGAAACCTTCGCCATTGCGAAAAATGTTTTGCAAGCAAACCATTTGGCGGAGGCACATTGCGCTTTTAAAAGAGCCGCGAAAAAGGCTCACTATAACGCAAATAAGAACGTGCCATGTCGATGCCAGGCCCATAATTAGGTTCATATAACTTGAAACTTTGTGCTGCCTGAGTAATGCAAGACCACTGCTAAAACCCATTCCATCTGACTGTGGCCCCAGGAATTCGTTCAAGCACAAAGAATTCAAGTTATGATGCTACAAGATTTAGTGCTACTGGAAGGCGCCCGTACTTCACGAACGACTTAGCGTTAACGCTTTCGCGTGCTGGAGGAACATTGGAGGGAACACAGCGCAAAAATACAAGGGGCAAGGTAGGGCGACTACCACACAGCGCGGTTAACGTCTGCAAATGTCAACATTCCAGTAACCATTGCATTTGTCCACAATTGATCCAGCAAGCAGTATTTAAGCATAGTTCAACACAGAGAGAATATGGGTATTAAAGTTACCTGTAATATTTCTATCATCTCAGTGTGAAACACACTTCGTTTTGATAATTCTGAAGTCCGTGCTGTAAAGGTGGTGCTGACGTTATTTCAAACCAAACGTTACCTAGTGCAGGCAGTGGTAGACGTGAATGAACTGAACGTTCCTGCTAAGCCTATGATATGCGAACAACAAGAACCACATTTTAGCCAAACACTACTGTTGTTGCGCACGTGAGTGGTAACATCGTTTCGTAACTATGGAGAACCAGTTCTCACACTTGCATGTTTTTTTAGATATTTGAAGGCGTATAAAATTTCTACGTACTTTTACTCAATGTTAAGTCCATCTGATTGGTGATTTTTTTTTTCGTTTTAGTGGTGACACACAGTACACTTTCTAATGCACGCTTCGTATATCAAAGACTACCGTGGCATGTAGGATCTGTCGAATTTTTTTAATATATTAAAATAACTGATGCTGAAGAGCACGAGCTTGGTCTAGTTGGTTGAAATTCATTCCTAAAAGGTTTCACTGGGCTTAAGCCATCTAGGACACATAGAAGTGGTTTCATCGCTTACTGGTGCACGCAGAAAAGACAGACCGGTTTGGTGGGTTTGTTAAAGTAGGAGACCATAGAATATTTCCAAACAAGACGGCTGTTCTTACATTCAGAAAGGAGAAGCGAAACATTTCACAACAAGTTTAGGAACACCTAGTGAGTGAGTGGTGGGAATAAGCCACGCAGAAGCAGCAAAATAATTGAGCAATAACGTCGAGTGTGCTCTCAGTATGCGGCGAGACATGAGTGAATAGACGACACACGTCAGAGGCAGCTTCCGGTGCCGGAAAGCAACTGCTATTTCACATGGCAAATAGCCCTTATCTCGGCACGGAAGAGCGGCACGTTACACTCTGCTCAATACGAAAGGCTGCAGCACTGTGCAAGCCTTGAAGTGCGAATGGTCAGCGTGGAAGCTACGCTCACGTAGACACAGGGAAAGAAAGCTGGGCTGAAGCGTTTCCACTACTGACACTTTTGTGACAACTCACGGTGAGAAAATGCACTGAGTCAGAGGTGAACGCCGATGTAAAGATGACAGGTGCGTTCCTTTTGGCGGTCCCTGAGAAGCTGGTTGCGGAATTTGCTGCACAGCACCGCGCATATTTGAAGCTGAGCAGCCTGATGTAGTTTCAAGCGGCTGCCACTGGCCGTCGGATTCTAGACTGCTTACTTCATTCAAAGGGGAAAGGAGGCACCCATGTGGAAAGATTTATGCGCAAATCACGTGCGCACATACTGTTGCGAAAGACGGCGACGCCAACACGGTCCCGAAGGCGCCACTGCTTCGAACTCCGCCGGGAAGGTCACCAGCCGGTTTGGTAGCGTAGGTTTCTCAGCTCGCGACTGCTTCTGGGCAGAGCTGGTAGACGAGCGGACGAGACGACGGTGAGTTAAACAAGGTTTATGTACAGCATGTATACAGAGGCGTTACAAATTTGGCACTGGGGCCGACAGAGACTCGAAGAGCCAAGCTCTCCTCTCCTCTCTAACACATAGGTCTGCTCTCAAACGGGTCCGCTCTGACACACATGTCAGTTTTCACCTAGGACCACCGATCGCGTCGCGCCGCAGGGATTCTTTTATATGCACCGGGTCCAACTGAAATGTCCAACCAGAGGCGCCGCTGGTCGTCAGGGCAGATTCCTCCAATGGGGTTGCCGCTGGGCCGCGTCAGACCCCCAGACATGAAGACGCCCGTTGTTTACTCGACGGGCTCGCTTGCTGGGATGACTCACTGCACGTGCACGACAGAAAGGCGCCGTCCGCCTGTTGACGCCGTTGAGTTGTTCGCGTCAGGCGGGCTGGCCTTGACACAGATTGCCTTTTTCAGAGGCACGGCCGTTCGCTGTAGACTCGCAGGCATAACAATACATACATGCATATGGGTACGTACGCGTATGTATGTATGTATGTATGTATGTATGTATGTATGTATGTATGTATGTATGTATGTATGTATGTATGTATGAATGTGGCGCTTCTGCATGTGCCCTTCTTTGTAAATGCGTGTGCATGCGTGCGTGTGCGTGTGTGTGCGTGGATGTGCGTTGGTGTGTGTGTGTGTTCACGTGCGCACTTGCGTGAATACCAAATTCTACACGTCAGGCATCATACACATCCCACTCAACTTCTCCATATATTTAGAGGTACAGGCTGCGCAAAAAGAGGCCTGCTAAGTGCGACAGCTGCCAATCTGTCTTGTTGGAAAACAGATGTATGAATCAATAGAAAAGATTGGAGTTATGACTGGGACTCTACAAACGTTCACGTGCTTGAGAAACTCAAACTTCAGAAGACAGACAGACAGACAGACAGACAGACAGACAGACAGACAGACAGACAGACAGACAGACAGACAGACAGACAGACAGACAGACAGACAGACAGACAGACAGATAGATAGATAGATAGATAGATAGATAGATAGATAGATAGATAGATAGATAGATAGATAGATAGATAGATAGATAGATAGATAGATAGATAGATAGATAGATAGATAGATAGATAAGCACATGCGGCAGTCAACAGTCGTCGAGCGCGTCAGTGGACGTGACGACCCGATGCTGACGCTACCACGTTACAGCCCGAATTTCGCTCCTGAACAGTAGAGAGAAGCGCACATGGTCGAAAAACGTTTAGAAGTCACAAATAACCTAAACATAAGAAGAAATTGATCGCGAGAACTGAGTGTGAAGCCGTCACGAGAGAGCAATCACAAATCGATCAGTTCTAAATGATAACAAAGGAAAAAAAAAGCTTTTTGAAGAAAGGCTTCACTTTGTAAGTCGAATTTCATCTCCATATTTACGCCCCTACGCCGGCGCGTTTGAAGGATGATGAGTGGTTGTGCACTTCTCGGAAGTTTGAAAACAAAAAAAAAACAGAAATACGAGAATGAGAAAGCCCACTGAAGTAGAGAAATGAACAAAAAACTGGTTTTAAAATGCCCTTTGGAAGTTCTGAAAAAAGCATATAACACACTTTAAGGTACCACCCACATTCTTTTCACGTTCGTGCCATGTTCAAAAGGCGCACTTACAGTATTACAACTGTACGCGGAGAAAAAATTCATGCAACTCCACGAAGTAAAAAGGACAGACAGATGGACGGACGGATGGACTGACGGAGCGCACAGGTTATCATGTGTTGTGCCGTCATGTACTTGGCTGATGTACATATAAAGTATGTTTTTTTGTTTACATGGATGTTGCCGTTTTTCTTCGTGTGTGTGCTCAATTTTGGCTTGAGCTTTCCTAAACGTGATGGACAAAGCACGGCACCAAAGGAGCTTCTCTCCTAAAAATTGGTCTAGAGCAACGGGCCAGAAACGTAATGCAGCTTGTTAGCCTCGAATTGCTTCTTTCGCGGCACAAAATAAGTCGTGCACTAAGCTGATCTTTCAAATTTTCACCTTACTTCACACCTATTTAGTTCAAGTAGTACCCTGCTTCGAATTAATAACAGCGAGGTGTCGTAAAAAATACACGTCTTTTGGCAACAGCGTTTTTAAACAGAAAATGTCGACACACTGACAAAGTAATGAAAGAAATCGATGCAGAAAAGAGGTAGAATCAACGCTTGTCCTGATAATGACAGTCGAAAATCAGGCTAGTGTCAAAAGCAAGCACTCCAAAATAAGGATAATATATTTCTTATAATATTCAATGATACATCAATAACGCAGTAAAGACGGACAAGTTAGGTTATCACATCTCTTGTTTATGTACCCTTGAACATGTAATGACATTCAGGATACTCTCTTGTAATTCGTAGTGCCATGAAGTTTGCACAGCAAGTTTCCTTCATTTGCCTTACTGCCTCTATTATATGTGGTACATGAAGCCACTTTTCACCTCGTGGTTACGCAGCCAGTTGTAATTGTGCACGTTGTGGTGCTCCAAGTTTGTCGCGAAGGTGACGGGATCATAACTTGGCTGCAGCGGCTGCATTTTTTATAGAGGCCGAAATTCCTGAAGCTTGTGTACTTAGACTTAGGTGCATGTTTACGGTCGTCAGGCAGTCTACATTTCCAGAGTCCTCCATTACGGCACACTTCATATTCGCATCGAGGTTATGCTACGTTAACACCCAAAAGTTATTATGAGCATGCAACCAGCTGCGGAGAGGTTGTGCGCGATTCCATTTTCATCTTATCCCCTCTTCTAAGCAGTCCGTTTAAAGTATCGTGAGTGAAGGCACCGCCGACAAGCTGACTGCCATTAGAAAAACACATGTTTTGAATGTCTCCACGATTGAAATCTAGACAGAAAGATATTGTAGTACCAGTAGGTAAACTTATCGTAAGCCTAGTGTGTCAAAGGACACGCTGGTAAAACAAGGTTTCAAATAATAACTTTGCTAGAATAAGGGCGATTAAATTGTTTTGTTGTTGAAATGACACTGGCTGAAGTAGATTATGTAGGAGAGTTGCATTTTCTATGCGCTAACTTTTATGTGAAAACACCAAAAGCACTTTGATGTAAACTAGTTCATTCAAAATTTGTATCAGCTTTGTAATTATTTGTTGTAATTGTATACAAGCGCAGGCTAATCATAAAGATAAGTTCTTTTTCGCACCAATAACCGTTATTTTAACAAATAACGAAAGCGCGTATTATTTTATGGTCATAATGCATACGAAAAACGTTGTGTAAAATATGCCACACTTTTGCTGGTCATGTACACAATAACAGGAAACGATGCCCGAAAGGGAGTAATTCTATACTCCAGATTTCTGTCGCATGACCACAACAAGGGATTTTGAGAGTTCACAGAACTTTTTTTCCCAGCAGACGCAGGCCGCTTACACAGGAGTGCATACGTGAACGCATCGCTTTTCATACGATAAAAACGCACGTTTCGGAGAATGTTGAAGTCCTGAGGGAGCTCGCCAACTTGAAAGTAGTCGCACAGCGATGCTGTAGCAGGTGCATAAACCCGAGAATGACACTAGCGCGTGGGCGGGCGCTCTGTTTTCACGTGGCTGACTCAGCAAGAGCATTAGCTAAGGAAATTTTAAGGAGCGTGTTTAGAAATCTTTTATTCGCGAAGGGGAAAGCGAACGAAGTAGTGTTCGGCATTAAACAGCATCCACATATTTTGAAAGCAGCTTGTTGCGGTTGTAAGAAATGGTCGTGAAACGATGTATGTACTACGCGTAGCGAAACCCTCTATCTTTAAAAAAACTCTTTGAAATGATTACGTTCTGTTCAAAATTAAGAGCCCAGTGAAGTAACGCTCATGAAATTAGAGTGAAAAAGAAGGCATGATGCCTACTGGCTGGTTAAAGTGCCTTTACCATGACAAAAAAAAGCGATATCTAGCAATCCTACTAATCCTCCACAATGCATGGCGGTGTTGAAGGCGGGTGATAAATTATCGCATCAACAAGCACCTGCTTGTTCTTTTTGAGAAAAGTTGTTCTCCTCACGTGGAATACACATTGTTACTACGCCCTTTGTTCTTTTTTGCTATTCTTCCCTATAGATGTAGCGCTAAAAAAGGAAAAGAAAAAGAAACGGGGAATTGTGGGTCCACTGATCGATATTCGCTCGAACATTTACTTTCCCTTTCTCTGCGATGCAAAATATTGCTTCACACGACCGCTCTACCGTCGGCACTTAGGTACCGTGCCCAGTCAAGAAGAGTAGTTTACTTAAGCAAAGTTCTTCAAAAGATGTAAATGTATGCAAAAATAAGATGATAGTAGTTTTGCGAAGTTTCGCGAGAGAGTGTGAAGTAGTATCTCCTCGCCCCTGGAACTTCTAGCAGTTTGTGTAGTACCAATACTTCTCCGAAAAAAAAGCGTTATATTATTAAAAATTGCCAAACTGAAATTGAATAACTCTGTCATAAGGAATCGTAGCACGGGCGCAATAACTCCAAGAAACTTATATATTACGAATGGAGATAACATTTGCGTCATTTACGATGAGTGCAGGGATAGAAACTGATGTGTCACAGACAAAGACCCTTCCTTTCTGTGACATTAAGATCGTGACAACGAGAGCTTCACGTAAGGCGTCTGTAGAACATTTAATTCCAAAGAACGGCCCCTCAATCCAAGAGATGTTTGTTTAACTGCCGTTTTAGCAACAACATCCCCGCCACGTTTTGGCCTCTGGAGTGTGTGCTAATTCAATCGCTTGACCAAACCTCCTCGTAAGCTTTATTTTGTTAGATAATGCATATTGCTTCGCCCTCCCGTTGGCTGTCTTCTCAAAAACATTCTTGCGTGGATTTTTTCGGAAGTAGTTCTGATCATGTGCAACTGGAATGTCGCCATTTATTTCTCCTCTGAGAAAATTTGTACCTCATAAATTAAAAGGAGAGATGGGTACATTGTACACCACGAAGGGTTACTATTTTTGCGGTACCGCCAGGCCTGTATCTAGGGGGTAGCCAAAAGGCCCAGGCTTCGCACCCCCCCCCCCCCCCCCCCAGTTATGAGGGGAAAGTCTCTCCAACAACATTGTTTTTAAAATAGATGTTTTTCAAAACTTTCAACAAGTGCCCTATCCCCCTATCACCCGAAAGAAATTCTTGACTACGGGCCTCAGTGGTGTGCTCTGGAGGGACACTAAACGCAAAAAGACTTTTAACGTATGAGTCAAACACAATTTTTCAATCATGAAAACACCACCTTTACCACGCATGATGCTTCAGAAGCGAGAAAATGCGTGAAAAGGATGCGGGTGGAGAAGCTACCTTGAGACTCCCGCACCAAACACTGTGACGCAATAATTTTTTAAAACATTTACTGGATATAACGTAGCTTCTTGTAAAAAAAACTGAAGTAGATTGTCATCAGGGGGTGCCATTGACGTAGTATACGGTGTTTCAGAAAATTTCAGTGTGGTGATGTAGCGAAAATATGAAGAATACTTTTTCGCAATTTTCGATGTCACGCACCGACATTCGACGTGAAATATAGAAATCAAACTGCAACCTTGAATATTGCAGCTAATAACAAACTTAAGATAAGAAATATGTAGTATTTGAATTTGCAGAGTGTAGTCTGTCAATCTAAACCAAGTAATTCTTTCTCTTCAGTTACCTTTAAAGTCTAGCGAGGCACGCATATGGTAATTGCGAACTAAAAAATGCATGTTTTGTGTGATGACGGCATGCCATGGTTATCGATTTGCATTCTTAAGATTTCCTTTCATTTTAGGTGCAGGGAGTTATGCAGGTTTGAGCTGTCTTGTGTTGTATGCTGTCGTCGTCTCATGTCGCTCAGGATAACGCTGGCAAAACCACGCAATGCATAGCTCTATAAAGCGTGTAGAGCACGGTCACATCAGGCAGAAGTTTTGTTCCTTTTTGAAAGGAGTGAAATCTTTGAAGTCATCATAACAAGTATTTTGCTCTTCGTAAATTCAGTGGAATTAAATACGTACAGTACATTTCTTTATTAAAAGTGGGTCCGTGAAAAACAGATATTTGCATACAAGCCCTGAAATCACATTTCTGCCAATCTTGTGCCAAGCTGTGGCACTGGTGTGATAGTTATGGTGCTTGGCTGGTGACCTCAAATTCACGGGAATGATCTCAGCAGCGGCTATCACATTCCGACGGAGGGTAAATGCTTGAGAACCGTGTAAAGAGCAATCTCAGTGGACGTGAAAAAATTCAAAGCATATCCATGGAGTGAATGGTGACGAGTCGAGCAAGGCAGCCGTTCATCTGTCTGTCCGTGCATCGATCAGTCCGTCCTGGGCGTCCTTGCGTCCATCCGTCTGTGCTTTCGTCCATGCTTTCGTCCGCCCGCCCGTCCGCCCGCCTGTCCATCTGTCCGCCCGTCCACCCGTCCTTCAGTCTGCCCGTCCGTCCGTCCACCCATCCATTCGTCCGTCCATACGTCCGTTCACACGTCCGTCTACACGTCCGCTCACACGTCCGTCTACAAGTCCGTTCCCACGTCCGTCTACACGTCCGTTCACACGTCCGTCTACACGTCCGTTCCCACGTCCGTCTACACGTCCGTTCCCACGTCCGTCTACACGTCCGTTCCCACGTCCGTCTACACGTCCGTCCACACGTCCGTCTGCCTGCCTGCCTGCCTGCCTGCCTGCCTGCCTGCCTGCCTGCCTGCCTGCCTGCCCGCCCGCCCGCCCGCCCACCCGTTTGTCTGTCTGTGGTTCTCTCCATCTGTCTGTCTGTCTGTCTGTCTGTCTGTCTGTCTGTCTGTCTGTCTGTCTGTCTGTCTGTCTGTCTGTCTGTCTGTCTGTCTGTCTGTCTGTCTGTCTGTCTGTCTGTCTGTCTCAACGAGCACGAGTCGTCGCGGTCCTCCGCACCAACCGCTCCGCTTTGTTCGTGCCCCACCAACGATCCGACACGCGCGGTGACAATCCAGGAGACCGACTCGGTCCGCGATGACCGTAGCGCGATGAAGTTGCGGTGCGCTCTAACAAAAAGTGTGAGCAGGCGCGAGGCATAGCCGACGCTAATACAACGGCTGGCTGCACTCTATGTTCACTATTTTTATTTTCTTTCACTCTATTGGTTACACCAACGGCGACGCCACTCAACACAGGAACTGGCACCTACGTGCTATGCTTAAAAAATCACTCTTCGTTCAGGTGCAAAGGAAGCTGTCTCGTAATACACTTTTCCTGCAGGGACGCGTCCTCTGCAGGATCAATACAAGAGGGGTAGTATATGTCACTTTAGTAACATGAAAGAAGAAGAGATTAAAAAGGCCAACAGAAGTTTGGCACGGAATCTCGTTTCGCATATTTATGAATGACCAAATAACTTAACGAAGTTAAACGAGCAAGTCCTCAGGGCAAGTTCTCAATAATTTAATCTTTAAAATGCACTTGAAGTTAATGATGACTCGAAAAACGAGAAAGTGTGCGTTTGACACAGACGATCATTTAATGTCTCTGGACAGTTTATTGCACGCCTCTTTTCAACCAGATTATATTGCCCGGAGGTGTAAACAAAGCCAGTCAGCAGTACTAAGTGCCCCATTGTAGGACACAATAGTGTTTAACCCCTTTGACGGGTATGCAACTTCCGGGCATATTCCCAATGGTTAGCGTATTGCTACCAGTTTTCCCCTCCCCCCGCCATCAAACGCACAGCGAATATAGTTAATTTTAGAAGCAAGTCATACTAGCACGCCAGCGAATCCCGGCTGTATTAAAAATGCCAAAGCAGAAGCAAGAGTTAATATTGAAAAGTATATTTTCACTTAAGCAGTATGAACATCACTAAAACAGCTGCACTCGGCTGGTTCCATCAATATAGAAGTCGTTCAAATAAAAGTCATAGGTTCACCCTTTCGGTGCTTTTTGAAGCTTGCTGTTTTTCATTCACTCACTCTAGCCATGCTGACCGTTGGAGCTGTAATTTTGTACGGTCGTTAAAAGGCGGCAGCCCGTTTTTCTTCAGCTCCACTCTGACATTGAGTGAAGGATCCAAACTGCCTGCGCAAAGGGGGTACGTTTACAACAAATCAGATTTATTTCTCTAGCGTTCAATACAAATTTGTACACAGCTTCAACAGCTTGCAAACTTTAGGTCCGAGGTGTTGGTGTCGTTGATGACGATAGTGATAAAAACATTTACAAATTGCGAAGAAAACAGGAACGGTTTCCGATGCGGGACTTTTATGACATTATCTGCTATAGCCCGAGCCCACCGGGTGAGCGCCCGAGCATTTTTTTTTTTGCAACAGGGAGAGAGTGAAGTCATTCGAAATTGCCAGATTAGCCGAAGTTCAGTTGCTTCCCATGAGGAGAACTACGTATTTTGAGGTGGAAAGTGTTACACACTTTCTTTCAGCACGCCATTTTCATGACACAGCGTCATGAGCATCCCCATCCGCGCATACACAGACCTCGCTGAATAGCTACAGGGCATGTTCGGCACGGTTTGGGAATCGCATCTATTCATGATCGTGCTTGTGTGATAGCGCGAGCGTTGGGCAATACGTAAATGTATATCCTTGAGCCGTATACATTAGCAAAGCAGACTTCACTATATTTCTTAGTTAAAGTACGTGATCAGAAACGAGGAGCTGTGCATGCAAGCCGCGGGCAGCGCATTCAGCATACCAAAACAAACCATTTTTTATCGTCAAACTTCAATAATATTGATATGTGTGGTTTTAACGTCCTAAAACCACAATACGGTTATGAGAGACGCCGTAGTGGAGGGCTCCGGGCAAACATCAAGATCGTAAGCGTAAGTTTGAGAAGACAGTGACTTCGTTGACATGCTTTTATGACAGTTTGCCAGCATTCACAACCAGCCGCACCATACGTGGTGGAGAAGCAGTAGTGTGGAAGAGTGATCTGCAAAGGCTGGCACTGGCGAGGTGAAAGTATGGACCTCAAAATACGGCCGGAGGGTGACGCTCCTCAATACCATCACCGGTTTCCTCATCCACCTCCTCGTCCGCTTCCTGCTTCTCTTCCTCGTTCTCATCTCTCGCTTCAGCGCGCTCATTTCTGGTCATCGACCGTTTTCCTCAGTCTGTGACGACGGCAGAAAGCGAGGCTTTGCTGCGTCCACTGGGGTTCGAAAAGATCAGGGGACAAAACACCCGTAGGAACGTATACCACGTACGAGTCAACTGTAATCGTAACTCATCCGAAGCCATTGATCGAATGAACTTCCACTCATCTATTACCCTCCTGACTCTGTTCTATTCTCGTTTCCGGGTAGGCGCACCGATCGCACCTATCGAAACTCATGGAGAGATTATTGATTGCGATATAATCTTGCGAAAAGCAGACTACTAAACGTTCACTAGGTGCCAAGTGGGAGGTTCCACGTTATTTTGTCTGTCACGCTTCCTCACATAATGCTGCTATTGAAAAGGTTTATGATGAAGCTTGCTCTGGGTGACGTCGCTTCATACGTTATTGTATTTCGTGGGTACACGTTAAACAATCCCAGGCAATCGAAATTTCCAGAACTATCCACTATGGCGTCCCTCATAATCATCGTGTTACGTGAATAAAGAGTCGTTTACACTGCCGGGTATTCACAAATTGTAGTTGCAAGAGCGGTTGCAGCGCTGGCCAGTCCGGATCCAAGCTCGAGCAGCAAGCGACCTTCATCCTTCTCGTCGGGCGCACGCGCTAGATGACAATATGCATTCCACCAGCCTACATGTAGCAACATGTTGGTTTTGGGAAGTTAAACCCCACATGCCAACCAACCAATTGTAATATATCGTGTGCTTCTGTGACAGCGTGGGGTCTATGGGATATAACAGGGAATGACTGATTTGGTAAAGTCTTTATTTATTATCAGAGAAATGTCCGCATAAACGTGCGAGTACAACATTGTAATTGCAACAATTTTTAGAAGTTTTTAACTCTCATGTACACCGGGACTGGTAAACGAGGAAAGAAACA
The DNA here is from genome assembly GCF_013339725.1 of Rhipicephalus microplus. Taxonomy (NCBI): domain Eukaryota; kingdom Metazoa; phylum Arthropoda; class Arachnida; order Ixodida; family Ixodidae; genus Rhipicephalus; species Rhipicephalus microplus. The sequence continues at coordinate 25,061 of NW_023613888.1, forward strand.
TTTAAGAAATTCTAACATGAATGCCAATATATTATCATCAAGTAGACGTGGAACCACGTAGAGTTAAGCAACACGTGTTTCTCCCTTTGATGACTGATTTCAAACGCTCCTTCTACTTTACGTAACTAGAGTGCACTGACGCGAAGTTGACATCACTCGTGAAGAGCACAACCTGCCCATAAAAAAAGACTTGCGCATTGTATATAAAAATATTTATAAGCCTCTCAAATGACTCTCGATTGTAGTTAGGGCAGGATGCGTACACTTGTCGGGAAGTTTTTGTTTGTCTCCTTTAGGTTCACTTTGCCCGACATAGTGACGAAGAGAAAGGCAACAATTTTATGACGGGCCCAATATATTTTCTAACCAGCTACTCAGTGTTGGAAAATGTGAAGGATAGAACTACAGCAGAGATGGCGTGTTAATGATGAAGATGAACGTAAGTTTGTAATGAATTCGTCCCCGATTTTGCAGAGTACACATATGAGCGTTTTATATAAAACGCTCATTTCAATAAGCTGGATCTCGGCATATATGCTGAGATCCAGCTTATTGAAATATGAAGTGCAGGTGTTAGTATCTAAAACATCATGCCACAGGCAGAACAGCAAAATACGACTGAAGCGTTCATCCAAGTTTCACGAAAATTAAGGTTGTGACGTAGGCGCTTCTCCAGCCGAATCATTAAAACTCAAGAAAACCACCAATTACCAGCTTGATGATGGCCACGAGATTGCAGAGACCATGCTTTTTTTTTTCAAATGGCTTAACGGTGGGGAGCATTAACGCCTGCACATTGTCACAAGCCCATTGAGATACTCTTCCACGTTGGTGACGAATAGGGGGTTTATGCGTTGGTCGCTGACACTCGCACATAGTCTAGCAGACTGCGGGCTCTCCAAGAGATGCAAGTCACTTATGCAAGTCACCAATCTCGCTCCCGTACACCGTGACGCTACTCCCACAGTTTTCGACGGACCGCACGACCATCTCTCCCGAAACGGCAACCATATCTTTGCCTCGTGAAAACTATGTGACCACGGCGTTTTATTTGAATGATTGTTCATTGTCATTTAGGAATATCTTTACACTCATCAGTTTTTCACTTCGATCGCAAAGAAAACAGGAGAGAGAGAGAGAGAGAGAAAGGAAAGGCCGGGAGGTAAACCAGATATTGGCATCTGGTCTGCTACCCAGCGCTGGGGGCGGGGAAGTAGGGGCAAGAAAGAGGGTTTAGGTAGAGAGGGAAAAATGCCGGCGCACTCATAAGAAAACGAAAACACACACAGGAAGGGCGTCCTAGCTACAACCGTTCAGTAAGGCCGGTCGATCGCAAAAAGTGTAGTAGCGCTTTTAGGGCCCTCTTCTGTGAAGTCGCATCCTGTCGATACTGCAGAATTCCCTGCTCCGACAGAGGTTAATCATCTAATTTGTTGAGTTCCTTTCGAAGGCATAGTCGCTGTTTACTATACGCTAGGCAGTCACAAAGAATATGTTAGATTGTTTCCTCTTTGCCACAGTGGCCACAGGCTGCGGTGTCAGCCATCCCAATGCGGAAAGCGTAGGCGTTGGTAAATGCAACGCAAAGAAAAAAGAAGAATTTATATAGTCCTATATGCTTCCCCTAGTATCACCTGAAAACGCAAAGAAAACAGAAGAATTTATATGGTCCTACATGCTTTCCCACAGTATCACCTGAAGACGAAAGACATTTTCTTTCTTTTCTGGGTCAACTGCAATATTTCTCCCGCAAAGATTTCTGTTTCGCGCGGAGTTTAGAGCTGCCTACACGAACGAAGACATTGCAAGGATTCTGTCACGCGGCTTCTCAGTGCCTACCTTTGACGAAATGATGACGTCATGAAAGGAGCGTAGCCAAGGGGTGGCACACGAGGTCCGTGCCCTGCCCAAAATATTTTTTTGCCATGTCAAAGAGACAAAAATTGCAATTTCAAGGGGGTGCCACCCCCGGAATTAAGGTGATGCCCTCTCCGAAAAACATTTATGCTTACACCTCTGTGTTACGGTAGAGAACTTTACAGTAGCGTCATGGTCATTTCCATAACTTGGGATTGCATGATCGCGTCATAGTTGACGACATAAGACGATGTTTTTTCCGCATAACCCGCAATTATGCTCAAACCATCGTTCAATGTGCGCATTTGATGAGACACGTAAGGCTTTCACTTTATTATTTACATCAATGCACCTATACTCGGCGACAAATTTCTGTGGCAGCACGGCCAATGTTACGAACACCAAGCACATCCTTTTTAATGCGAAGCATTTTTAAGTGAACTTCGACGACTTTGAGCGTATCCATCTATCTATCCATCTATCAATCCATCTACCTATCAATCCATCTATCTATCTACCTATCAATTCATCTATCTACCTATCAATCCATCTATCAATCCATCTATCTATCGATCCATCCATCTATCAATCCATCTATCTATCAATCCATCCATCTATCAATCCATCAATCAATCCATCTATCAATCAATCCATCTATCTATCAATCCATCTATCTATCAATCCATCTGTCCGTCTATCAATCCATCTGTCTATCAATCTATCTATCTATCTATCTATCTATCTATCTATCTAGCTATCTATCTATCTATCTATCTATCTATCTATCTATCTATCTATCTATCTATCTATCTATCTATCTATCTATCTATCTATCTATCAATCCATCCATCCATCCTATCTATCTATCTATCTATCTATCTATCTATCTATCTATCTACTATCTATCTATCAATCCATCCATCTATCAATTCATCTATCTATCTATCATATATCTATCTATCCATCTATCTAGCTATCAATCCATCCATCTATCAATCCATCCATCTATCAATCCATCTATAAATCCATCTATCAATCCATCCGCCTATCAATCCATCCATCTATCAATCCATCCATCTATCTATCCATCCATCTATCTCCATCCATCCATCTATCAATCCATCCATCTATCAATCCATCCATCAATCCATCTATCTTTCTATCAATCCATATCTTTCTATCAATCCATCTCTATCGATCCATCCATCTATCAATCCATCTATCTATCAATCCATCCATCTATCAATCCATCAATCAATCCATCTATCAATCATCTATCTATCTATCAATCCATCTATCTATCAATCCATCGTCCGTCTATCAATCCATCTGTCTATCAATCTATCTATCTATCTATCTATCTATCTATCTATCTATCTATCTATCTATCTATCATCCATCCATCTATCTATCTACTATCTATCTATCTATCTATCTATCTATCTATCTATCTATCTATCTATCTATCTATCAATCAATCCATCTATCTATCTATCTATCTATCTATCTATCTATCTATCTATCTATCTATCTATCTATCTATCTATCATCCATCCATCTATCAATTCATCTATCTATCTATCAATATATCTATCTATCCATCTATCTAGCTATCAATCCATCCATCTATCAATCCATCCATCTATCAATCCATCTATAAATCCATCTATCAATCCATCCGCCTATCAATCCATCCATCTATCTATCCATCCATCTATCTATCCATCCATCTATCTCCATCCATCCATCTATCAATCCATCCATCTATCAATCCATCCATCAATCCATCTATCTTTCTATCAATCCATATCTTTCTATCAATCCATCTCTATCGATCCATCCATCTATCAATCCATCTATCTATCAATCCATCCATCTATCAATCCATCAATCAATCCATCTATCAATCAATCCATCTATCTATCAATCCATCTATCTATCAATCCATCTGTCCGTCTATCAATCCATCTGTCTATCAATCTATCTATCTATCTATCTATCTATCTATCTATCTATCTATCTATCTATCTATCATCCATCCATCTATCTATCTACTATCTATCTATCTATCTATCTATCTATCTATCTATCTATCTATCTATCTATCTATCAATCAATCCATCTATCTATCTATCTATCTATCTATCTATCTATCTATCTATCTATCTATCTATCTATCTATCTATCATCCATCCATCTATCAATTCATCTATCTATCTATCAATATATCTATCTATCCATCTATCTAGCTATCAATCCATCCATCTATCAATCCATCCATCTATCAATCCATCTATAAATCCATCTATCAATCCATCCGCCTATCAATCCATCCATCTATCAATCCATCCATCTATCTATCCATCCATCTATCTATCCATCCATCCATCTATCAATCCATCCATCTATCAATCCATCCATCAATCCATCTATCTTTCTATCAATCCATCTATCTTTCTATCCATCCATCTATCTATCAATCCATCTATCTATCAATCAATCCATCTATCAATCCATCTATCTATCTATCTATCCATCTATCAATTCATCCATCTATCAATCTATCCATCTATCTATCTATCAATCCATCTATCTATCTATCTATCTCTCAATCCATCTATCAATCCATCTATCTATCAACCTATTCATCTATCAATCTATTCATCTATCTATCTATCCATCTATCCATCTATCCATCTATCCATCTATCTATCTATCTCTCTATCTATCCATCTATCCATCTATCTATATAATATATATGTGGGGTTTAACGTCCCAAAACCACCTTATGATTATGAGAGACGCCGTATTGGAGGGCTCCGGGAATTTTGACCACCTGGGGTTCTTTAACGTGCCCCCAAATCTGAGCACACGGGCCTACAACTTTTCCGCCTCCATAGGAAATGCAGCCGCCGCAGCCGGGATTCGAACCTGCGACCTGCGGGTCAGCAGCCGAGTACCTTAGCCACTGGACCACCGCGGCAAAGCATCCACCCACCCACCCACCCACCCGTCCGTCCGTCCATCCATCCGTCTGTCCGTCTGTCCGTCCGTCCAGCCATCCATCCATCCATCCATCCATCTAGCCACCTACGACTTTAGCTCTCCTGGCTGTTTCAATATTGGTATCGATACCAAATTTGGTATGGCATAACATGACTGTATTAGGAACATATTTGAGTAGTCATAACATGAAAATCACGACATGTATGTCATGAATTACATTTCAAGTTCCTGCTGCTCTTGTGGTAGTTTCGTGCACATGCCATGTCACAAAACTGGTATGGTATGGCATAATTTCCTGGCGAACACAGGCAACAGACCCTAACATGAAAATCTTGGCATGCGTGTCATGTAACATGACTACATGCCACGCTCATGATACACTCACGGCCGTTTTGCTAGCGTCACATGTACCAAATTTGGAATTACAGTACGTGAATGAATTATGAAGGTATGATACTGGTGCAAACAAGATAAACATGAGATGCGTGTCACGTAACAACATGACCACATGCTACGATCATGATGCACTCGTGGCCGTTTCGCTAGCTTCACATGTACCGAACTCGGTATTACGCGACGCTAACGGTGTCATAAAATATTTTTACCGCTCATGCAATCACTGTGAAGTTGTGTGTGAATGATACCACCACCAAAAGTGGCACTGTCATCGTGATAGCCGCCTTTAAAATGACATCGGCGACTTACCAGTTTTCGACAAGACCAGCTGATTGAAAACAAAATTGTGATTGAAAACTGTACGTAAAAGCCCTGATTTTTTTCTTATATTGCATTGCATACGTAGTCAGTATTTCGGCTGCCTGATACTACCACGCTGAAGATCGCATACTGCAACACCGTACTCATGACACCTTATGGCAACACCGTACTGGAACACCGTACTGCAACACTGTATTGCAATACCGTGCTGCAACATGGTGCTGCAACACCGTCGTCTACGGACGGAATGGTTAATAGCGCTTTCTGATTAGAGAAATTTTTGAGGATAAAATCACCGGTGTAAAGCTTCGCCTGGGCAAAAGCAGCATTCTACGACAAGTATGAACTGCGTTTTAACTACTTGTAATAAAGAACGTCAGACGCCCACTAATGACTACTCGTGGCGAAGATTTCTACAACCCGTCGATGCCTTCGCATTCCATAAAAATAACATGAGCACCTTCCAAAAGTGCATGAGTCTCCAATGAAAGGAAAAGAACGGTGCCGACACAGTATGCACTGAAATTTCGGAGCTCTTCTCACGCCTTTGCCTTGTTTTTCCAATTTCCCTGTTCCTGATCTGACTTTCATTTGTTTTCTGAAATGAGTATGAGCACTTAAATAAAGATTCTTGTTCTTTTTATTCAAAAAGGTGTACATTTTGTTGATTTCTTTCCAAAATGTACCATTTATTCATTGGTGCTCGCGCAAAAACGTATACGTTGAATGCGCCTGCGAAACCGAAACCGAAATTACACGCAAATAGACTACTTGGCGTAGTAACACATGCGCAGAAGGTCCACCCACGTAGCTTTGGCTGTGCTGCCACAGAAAGTTGGCACCGATAATAGTGGTTTCAAAGAGCCCACAGTTCTGATGCTGACGCTTGGAACAGTGTGCACTTGTCATAAACTTTACAGATTTCTGAAGTTCCGCAAAGGTAAATAGTGGGTGATTTTTCGAAACACAGTACTTCGGCCACATCTTGCGCTAAGCGCTGCAATAGATATATCGAAACTGATAAGAAAGCCCAACCAGAAACCACCCCACCCGACTTCGGTGTAAATAGGGCTTGCTGGCAGAAGTACTCTGTGTGCGCCAATGCACGCTTTGCAGAGGCAAGATGTGGGGCAAGACTAATGTGGGCTGTGTTCGCCAGCACAGAAATTCGTGGTATCCGTTGTCGTTGTTGCCAGCAAAGATTAATGAGGGCACTTTGCTGATTGATTGATTTGTGAGGTTTAACGTCCCAAAACCACAATATGATTATGAGAGGCGCCGTAGTGGAGGGCTCCGGAAATTTCCACAACCTGGGGTTCTTTAACGTGCACCCAAATCTGAGTACACGGGCCTACAACATTTCCGCCTCCATCGGAAATGCAGCCGCCACAGCCGGGATAGGGCACTTTGTCAGAATTTGCCAGTGAGTAATAGTGAAAGCTGAGCTAGTTGGTGGTAATTCATTATGCAGGAACGACAGCGGTGAAAACAGAAGAGAACAAAGTAAGATGCGACAAAGCCACTGACTCTAAAGGCGAATTTACCTTTGGTTATTTCAGGATAGGAGATTCGGGCATTATTTATGCTGTGCTGCAAGCTGCACTCTTGAATATCGGAAAGCATTCGATAAAACAAAACTTCTTCAGTCATTTTCAAATGTTGAAGTATGCCGGCTACGATGATACAGAAATATAGGGACCCGTCAAAACTTATTCATGTGGGTCAAAGGAGTAAATCCGACACATAGGAGAAAATAGCGCGAGCACACTAAAACTAAACCAGCTGTAGTCTTTATACTGTAGCAGTTTTTATAGTATATTTAGTTGCTCGGTACGACAGCCGCTTTTTGGTGTTAAACTCACGTCGGCTCTACCCAGCTCCTTGCCACATAAAAACTGCATTTCGCTCACTTTCGTGTTTGTGTGCGTGTTTGTGTGCGTGTGCGTGTGCGCGCTCGCGCGTGTGTGTGTGTGTGTGTGTGTGTGTGTGTGTGTGTGTGTGTGTGTGTGTGTGGTAAGTGTGTGTGTGTGTGCGTGCGTGCGATCTGCCTCATTGAGAACTTAACGCCGTGTACCAGCTCTGTTGATGCACTAGACTTCATAAATCTCTTCCCCACCATTTTTATGAGAGGCACTTCCGTACGAGTCCCCTAAATCTATGTAGTTTGATGTTTGTGTATATCGCTCCCCTCAAAACGCGGCAGGAGTGAACCAAATTCAAATCCACCCCCTCGAGCTCAGCAATGTGGCTCGTCAGCCTGTTATGCAAGCATGGAGAGTTATCAGAAAGGTCACTGATAGTCTTCATGATAAATACAGCCCCCTGAAAATTAAAAGCAAGCAATTTGTGAGGTGAGCGTGTGCGAACACTTTTCTGCGTAATCAAGTCAAGCTGTGATCAGTTCGTGTAATCGACGAATAGTTAACCACCTTACGCATGTGATTAACTTATTTTATAGGCTTCCCGGTGCCGGCATACTTAGAGGCTATAGGCCTGACGTTAGTGCACTGCGGAAAAGGTGCTTCTAGAATAGCGCACAACACAAAAAGAGAACCAACGACACGGAAAAGCTTTCGAGTCCTTCAGCGTGGCCACCGAACTGCCAACGGCGTTCCGTCGAAACCCGAGCACTCCGTCTCACGCCGAAGGCTCTGTAGTACTTACCTCAAAGAATGCACTTCCTTCACTTATAATCGCCCTCTGGCTACCGGCTGCATTCTTTCTGACTATGAAGACGCGCGCCCGACATACACAAGCAACATCCACTTCTGGAGAAACGCTACTCACTGAAACTTTACTCGCCGCACAATCCGGTGCAGTGTGTTGTGAATGATCTGATTAAGAAAAGTCGTCCTGTTCGATTCCATATAAGTTTAAGCGGTAGCACCGCACGCTCAACGAAAAGAAGGATATGATTGCCTCAAGGCTGTAGTCATCGGATAAATGCAGACTAGTGAAGCCACTCATAGGCAGCCTTTTTTCTATGCCGTTGCTTTTTAACACACAACGTGGAAATAAACATTTACTTAACGGAGTATGCTCACATAAATTGTGGCTGTTGTGGCTAGAGACATAAGATGAAACACACACGATTGTTCCGTAATCTAATAATTTAACAATTGCAATTAGTTAAGTAGATTCGGAACTATCAGCTGTGATATTGTTTGTTGCTAACGAAAAGTTACAAGATAGAATACAGCAAACACGAGCTGCTACGGATGGGCGTTTTCTCGGCAGCGTCTACATAGGCAAAGTAACCACATCAACATAGAAGCAAATTGCGTAAATTCCTGCATAAAAGAGAAGTTGTGCCTACGCAAACGAGGAATCAGAATGCATCAGCCTATGTTACAAAATGTAAAACAAACTTCCACATAAATATACCACGATGAGCACGTCTCAATGAACACCTTCCTGCTTTTCCTTTATATCTATTTTTCTTTTTTTACATCCACTTTTTCATTGACCTAATCTTTAGCAGCTCCCTACAAATGAAAACTGGTGCGCGAGAGCTGTCCCGTTGTGGCTTGATAAACATTAGCACTTCAGCTAGCGAGTTTTCACAAAGCAGAATTTTGAATGGATAGAACTTCGGTCGTATCACTATGGCGGATACGGGGAAAAAGGCAGAATTTTTAATGCTTTTAGTTGCACACACTACATTAAGCGGGCGTGTCGGCGATGCAAGATTAGCGCCTCAAGCCGACCTGCAGTGCGTGACTTGTTCAGCCGTGGCTATATAAAATAATGGTTGCCTTCAGAACCTAAATGCGTCAGATAATAAAATTACTGCAGGCCTCGTTAGCAAATCTGGCGACATGCCATTAATGTGATTAAAAGCTTGCGTGTGCGGAGGCGCTGCCTTTACCACTCCAACTTTCGACGAATAAAAATGAAAAGAAATAAACAAGCACAAATTTGCATAATTAAATTGTCTTGTATGTGAGCCTACGAAATTTGTCGATGGCCTAATTGTATTAGCGAAAAAAAGCGCGAAATAAATCATAAAATACCTATTCATAAATATAATAGACCGAATGCCGCTCGCTAATTACAATATATTTTCTATCGTGTTTATGGCGATCAAACTTGGTGAAACAATAGCGCTGGCAGTATACTTCTGCCTTCATTGGCTCGCTGAAGAGTTTGTTAGGCAGAAAAAAGTTTCGCAGACGGAGCTCTGAAAGGCAGAACTTCTGAAAGTGGACACAATACACTCACCTCAGAGTAACTATCTCTAATTATTACGGCTGTTTTCAAGACCGCGGTAATAATAAGAGTTCTGGTTTGTTTTTCACATCTCAAAACCATAAAGGAGTGGTTGTAATGAAAGGTACTGTGAATTAACGCCGTCGGAGGTTCTATAAAATGCACCTCAGTCTAAGCGCGTGCGTCTATAAAATTATTGCTTCATTTATGTGCTGCCGCCATGGCTAGGATTCCAACCAGCGACATCTAAATCAGCAGTAAAGAGTGCGTGTCTTCTTTCATGGTATCGTTGTTTGAGTCTATACGGCGAATAACCAAAATAAATTAAATAAGCAGAACGCAGAGAGGAAAAGAGAGACTTAGGGAGGCTGGGAAGTTAGCCATATATATTAGCATCCGATTTGCTACGCAGAACTTGGACGGTAAAGTAGGAGTAAGAAAGACGACAATGATGACAGTAAGAATGTGATCCCTTCTATCCAATTACTCGTTTCTTAGCCAATCGTCCAGAGTGGGTGTGGGTATTGCTTTTAGGCCATCATCATTATCATAATCATAGTTGCATGAACATGGTTGTGCACAGAAACATGAAAAGTCCTTTGAACTACCATAGAAAGCCCTTCAACACAGTTTCCACTAAATGGTATGGCAAACGAAATCACACCATAAAGGTAAGGTTCCGTTATGGTGTGCGATTATTTATAGGCAAGCTGGTTGTTGACGTGGTTCTTCACTATTTCTACCTACGTTTCTGGTGTGACCTGATGTGAACTTCACCAGAAATATCTTTTGGAATATAGTAATATGATAGTAAAAAAAGTTTAGATAAGTTATCAGTCCTGCGCTTTGTGGCCTCCGCACACGTGTTTTCCAGAAACTATACATATAATTGAGTGAGGTCGTATCAAACTACACATCATCGACATTTATCAGAAAAGGTCTCCTACCGTGTAGAGATGATTAGTTAGATCTTTCTTTAGAATTTGTGGAAGGACTGTGGAAAACTAGAATTTCGTCATTGCAGCTAATAACAACGTTCAATAGTCCACGTACAAATAGAAATGGTGCCAGTTAATAGAAAAAGCAAAATAGATTTTCATTGTAACGGCGTTCACTCTGCTAATATTCTCCTATCAATAACATCATGTCACGCACAACACAGGAATGTATACTGTGATGTGAATTCTGATAGCCAGCATACCATTCTTGACCTGAAAGGAAACCACAAGTTTGCGGTCAAAGGAATTGAAAGCTATTTGTGTAAATTACTGATATTGTTGTGGTACAGGAAGGCGCTCGCAAGTGTGCAAAGCTTTGAAAATCTGGCTTTACATAAGTGCCTACGCAACATGACTTAGATAATATAGGTGTGTGGTCTGTGATTGATATGTAAGGTTTAACGTCCTAAAACCACTAGATGATTATGAGAGACGCCGTAATAGAGAGCTACGAAAATTTTGACCGCCTGGGGTTCTTTAACGTGCACCCGAATCTAAGCACATGGACCTACAAAGTTTTCGCGTCCCTTGAATATGCTGCTGCCGCACCAGGGATTATCCCGCCACTTTCGGGTCAGCATCCGAGTAGCTTGGCCACTGGACCACCGCGGTGGGGCGCGTGATTTGTGTCCCTCAGGCGATGTATAAGATGAGGTGCGACAGTTAGGCGAATGTTTCGGCTTGTATTAAAGCAACCACCTGCCGAGGTATCAGAGAGCGCATTCAAATCAGTAGTGAAATCTTTCTGACAAGATTGTCATTTAACTAGGCGCCCATCAAGGCGCAGCTAGCTGGTTTGGAACTGTTCTTTAACCTCAAGTATTCCCTGGTGCTCTCGGGATGATGAAAACCCAGGGGAACGTGTGGGAAAATCTTCCTAAACTTTTAAGCTCCCCCACTTTTCCTGAATCAAAGTTTGGGCGACGTTGTAGCGCCTTTGAAAACTCATCCTTCACTGTCCTCTTCATTGTGATCATTCACGTGGTCTCACGGGAGCGTGCTGACGTACATCTTTTATGACGCAACAGAGCGGTTTGGTTCTGAAAAGAGCAGCACGTCCCGTAGTGGGGTTCTGGGTACAGTCGGGATTTCCTTAATGTATCGCTGTATTTTCTCAACAGCTTTTCACAGTTATGAAGAAAGGAAACACAAACAAGATGTTACACATTGGAAGAGAGAGAGAGAGAGAAAATTTAATGCGGAAAGGCAGGGAGGTTAACCAGAAAACATATCCGGTTTGCTACCCTGCACTGGGGAAAGGGTAAGGGGAAAGGGAGGAAGAGAAGCACAAACACACATACACACACTCGCACACAGTAGTGTCACAATCGTTCTACGAGGCGGGTCGCTCGCAGAAACTTCATCAGCGCCTTCGTTGCTTTCTGGCGTGAAGCTCGATCTTTCCGACATTCCAAGATTGACTGCTCAGAAAATGGCTGGTCGTCGAGGCGAGCAAACACTGCTGAGAGGGACTGTCGCTGAGAGCTGTACTGGGGGCACTGACATAAAATATGTTCAATTGTTTCGTCATTGTCGCAATGGTCGCATGTAGCGCTGTCTCTCATTCCGATGCGGCAGGCAAAAGCGTTCGTGAAAGACACCCCAAGCCACATACGGCAGAGAAGGGTCGTCTCGGATCGGGGTAGGCCAGATGGAATAGTAAGTCGTAGGCATGGGTCCAGGCGGTGAAGACGGGTGTGGAGAAAACCGGGCGTATTCCGCATAGACCTTGCGACATCCTGCGCAAGCGTATTAATCTTTGCTGCTGCATCGCTTCTTGATAGTGGAATAGGTTCCATCACTCCATTTTCGTGAGCATTCTTAGCTGCATTGTCGGCATGCTCGTTACCGATGATGCCGCAATGGCCTGGTAACCACTGAAAAGATATGTCATGTCCTTCGTCTATTAGGTGATGGTACAGTTGTCGTATTTCGAGCGCCAATTGATCTTGAGGTCCACGACGTAGAGTATTGTGTAGACATTGGAGAGCTGGTTTCGAATCAGTAAAAATGCTCCATTTTGTGGTGTCTCTTGGTCAATCCTGCGGAGTGCGCTGCGGAGTGCCGCGAGCTCCACGGCTGTCGATGTCGTCTTGTGTGACGTTCTGAACTGGATGGTTTCGGCTCTTGCTGGGAAGATCACAGCTCCTGCAGATCCTCCAACAGTTGTCGAGCCATCCGTGTAAAGTTTGACATGATCTTTGTATTCTTCGTGTAGCATGAGTAGAATCATCTGCTTTAAAGCTGGCGCCGAGAGCTCCGCCTTCTTGCGAATCCCCGGCACTGTCAAGCGCAGTTTTGGTCGGTCCAAGCACCAAGGAGGTGTTAGTATCCGTTCCGGAGGGTGTAGACTGTGGAAGGCACTCACGGAAGTCAATACTCTCTTACAGAAGGAGGCACTCGGTCGATCTTCTGGAAGCGAAGCTAGGTGGTGGGCAGGGGCGCGAGCAAGGTGTCTAATGTGAGCTCTAAGCACCTCCAAAGTAATGTGCACTGTGGCCGGATGATCTTTGGCGATTGCGATGGTTTCCGCTGTTGATGTACAGCGTGGTAATCCAAGACAAACTCTGAGTGCCTGGCCCTGGGCGTTTTCTATTGTGCGTATACTGCTTTTGCAAGCGTTCGTCAGAACCGGCAAGCTATACCGCAGGTACCCCAGAAACAGCGTTTTGTACAAATGCAACATCGCGTGCACTGATGTGCCCACGTTTTGCCTCCGAGGAACTTGAAAAGTTGTGCGATGGCCGTTAGGCGCTTCTTAGAGTGGCCACATGGGGACTCCAGCAGAGATTTCGATCGATCGTGACCCCCTAAAAACCTGTGGGTCCTGGCGTAGCAGACACTGTGTCCATTGATGGCGATGGGATATGACGTCATTGCCTTCCGCGTGAACGCGACCAGCGCCGATTTCTCAGGAGAAATCTCGAGGCCTTGTTCTCTAAGGTACGCCGATATTGAATTCGCTGCTTTCTGGAGTCTCGCACGTACCTGAGGACGTGTTACAACCTGATGTCCAGGCACAAATATCATCTGCATAGAGAGATATCTGCACGGAATCTGGTATGCGTTCAACGAGACCGATCAGAACCAGGTTGAACAGTGTGGGGCTCAATACACCACCTTGAGGAACACCACGGTGTGTATAATGTTCAGAAGTCGGCCATCATCAGTTTGCATAAACAATGATCTCATATGTAGGTAGCATTGGATCCAGCGGTACACTCGCCCACCCAAACCAACTGACTCGAGGGCGTCAAGTATGGCTTCGTGAGAAACATTGTCATATGCTCCTTTGACATCTAAAATAGTGCGACAGATAACCGTCTGCTCATTTTCTGGTGTTGTACGTAGGTCACCAGGTCAATGACATTGTCATGGAGCTCCGAAGACGACGAAAACCGGCCATGGCGTCTGGATATATTCTATGGCGTTCTAGGAACCACTCGAGTCTGGCAAGGATCATTCGCTCCATCAGCTTCCCTACGCAACTAGCCAGCGCTATTGGGCGGTATGATGTCAGCTCTAGAGGCGATTTTCCAGGTTGAGAAGTGCAACCAACCGGCTTGTTTTCCACTCTCTGGGGACCGTTCCATCTCTCCAAGACTCAGTGAATACTTCCAGCAAAGCACTTCGTGCTCGATCACCGAGATTGCATAATAGGCGGTATGATATGCCATCCGGCCCAGGCGATGACAACGATTGCATGAAGCAAGAGCCACATTCAGTTTTCCATTGAAAAAGGCAGGTCCAGGTGCGGGTCAAGTGATGTGGCGTGTAATCAGCAGTAAGGGCTTCTGTGCAATTTGGTGGGCCCGCAATCTTCCTACAAAAATCTTCCGCTACCTCGATATCCCTTCTATTTTGGAAAAGGGCCAAGGCTTTAAACGGAAAACGTTGTTGGGGAAATGTGCGTAGGCCTCGCACGGTTCGCCATATTTGAGAAAGCGGTTTGCGAGGGTCTAGACTCGCGCAAAATTTCGCCCACCGTTGAAACTCCAGTTTGTCTATACGACGCTGGATTCTTTTGCATGCGCCTGGCCATCCGTAGATCTTGAATGGATTTTGTGCGTCGATATCTACGCTCCGCACGCCGACGAGTCGCACGGAGTCGCTCTAACTCCATGTCCGTTTCTGAGGGCCTTGAAGAATATGCCAGCGTGCGCATCGCACTCTGCGCTGCTTGTTTGATCGCTTGCTCAATGCCAGAGGTTAAGCCTTTTTCACAAGCGTGTTCAATGTTGGTTGTGAATGCTGAAAGATCGATCTTCCGTACGGTTTTCGGCGGGTGGTCGCTAGCAAAGCCTTCGATGGTGAGATAACTGGGGATGTGATCGCTACCATGTGTCTCGATGTCTAAAAACCACTTAACGCTTGTGGCGAAGCGACGTGACACGAACGTCAAGTCCAAACAGCTGCTGTACGTTGATCCTCGCAGAAATGTAGGGCTCCCATCATTAAGTAGAGACAGTTCATGAGTCGATACAAATGAAGCCAGCCTCCGGCCCGTGGTATTGACTTTTGAACTTCCCCAGATTGGGTGGTGGGCGTTGAAGTCCCCTATAATTATCCACGGATCCGGGACGCTCGAAAGAATGTCATCCAGTCTTTGGCAATCAAAACGGGCTGAGGGAGATAAGTAGACACCTATTAATGTGAAGGTGAGGGTTTTCTGCTTCACAGTCAGGCAAACATATTGGTTCTCATCATGAGGCGACACAGGTTGAATGATGTAGGTAAGCTCCCGACGAATATACACAATGACCTTGCTGCTTTCGTTTCGGGTTTTGGACGGGATTGATTCGTAGCCAGATAGCCTGATCGGGTTTGATAATTTCGGTTCAACATATTGGAAGAGATTACTTAAGCAATAACGTGAGATAACAATCCTACAGAGGCAAGAATGCTGTCGCAGTGGTACGATGAATTATTCTACTAAATTTTAATTGCTTTTTACTATATGCCATGAAGAACATCCATCAGAAATGTACGTCACTCATTACAAGTAATCAATTACCTGCAAATATTTACAATTTTTAGTGAAGCTGTTTAGGTTAACCGTAATTTGTGCTGCCGGTTTTAATTTGTGCCACGAGGCTTACGCAGAAAATACGATCATCATAAATGAGTACGGTCAAGGAAATTTTGCCTCAGACAATTTATTTCTACGGTGGTTCTCGGTGCAGAGAGGTTCTCGTCAAGCCACAGACAGTCACAGACATGACACGGATGTGCGAACTCTGGAGACGGAAACTCGTGCTTCAAGAAACCCTTCGCACCTCTCACAAATTTACGGGCACGCCGTCACCGGCATGCACCTTGCATGACTTTCGAGTATCGTCACAGGCACCGTTGCTTTCCCGTTCCTTAGTGTATATACATTCTAGTTGTACGTTCTCAGGCTTTCCACCTTACTGCCGTCACTTCACGGCCATTTGTCGGGCTATCTCCTGCCTTCCTCATTTTATGAAGCAGTGGTGAAAATTGGGAATAGTGCAAACAAGCGATGTGTGTAGCACTCATCTGTTTGATAGGCAATCTTTATTTTTATCGTTCTTTTTAGTGAAGCAGTGGGGCAAAAGTGAATTTGCCCAAATTCTATGAAACATACCCAATAATACACAGGATAGGCTGCATGAGATAGGCCGTGAAAGTTGGGCCCACAAATATCGGTTCTCTTCAAACAGCTTTGCTTTTAAAAGATATCGAATCCTTCGCAATCAATAGCGCCAACGTAATCAACATATTTGCACAGCGCAAGACTACGAGTACTTACGGCATAACTACGGAAGAAGACAAAGACAGAAAAGAGCTCTGCTGATATAATTAATAAAAACATGATAGCTAGACAACATGAAAAATGTCAGCTTGAAAAGTAAGTCAGCAGGTTGCCCTAAAGGAGTGCTCAATTAATCACGTTAATGTATCGACCTGCAACAATAGACCTACGTGATGTCGTTGTGTTGTCAAGGCACGACGCCATCTTAAATAGCTAGAATTCAAACAACACGTTGCAGTAAT
>NW_023613889.1:0-17500 GCF_013339725.1 Rhipicephalus microplus
TCATCCTTGGTGGAGTAAGCGCCCTTTTCGGATGAACGGCGCAGTTACTCCTCAAAACTTTTTAGAGTGTAGGATAGAAATGTACGGCCACGGTCTGTGAGAAGCTGTCTCGGAGCACCGTGAATCAATATAACGTCCCGTAACAAGAAGTCAGCGACGTCGGTTGCACAGCTGGTCGGTAGAGCTCGCGTAATAGCGTAGCGTGTAGCGTAGTCTGTAATAACGGCTATCCATTTGTTTCCCAATGTTGATGTGGGAAAAGGACCAAGTAGGTCTAACCCAACACGGTAAAATGGTTTCGCGGGTAGGTCAATTGGTTGAAGATGGCCATCGGGTAGCAGTGGCGGTGTTTTACGACGTTGGCATATGTCACACGTGGCAACGTATCGGCGTACCGAACGAGCAAGGCCTGGCCAGAAAAAACGGCGCCGGACGCGCTCGTACGTGCGGGATACGCCAAGGTGCCCAGCCGTGGGAGCGTCGTGAAGTTCGGTGAGAACACAGCGGCGCAAATGCTTAGGCACAGCAATGAGAAGGTCGGGCCCGTATGGTCGGAAATTGCGATGGTATAGGACACCCTTTTGAATGACAAAGTAGCGAACGGAAGTATCATTTGTGGAGGATTCCATACGGCTGATGATGTCAAGCAGCTTTGGATCACGCTTCTGTTCTTCCCCAATACTAAGAAAGTCGGACACTGACAATACAGAGTTCTCCGTGGGCTCGTCAGTGTCCTCAGGATCGTCGACAGGGTACCGGGAGAGGCAATCGGCATCACGGTGTAGGTGGCCAGATTTGTAGACCACCGAATAGGAAAACTCTTGCAGGCGCAAAGCCCAGCGACCAAGGTGGCCTGATGGATCTTTCAGAGAGTTGAGCCAGCAGAGTGCGTGGTGGTCGGTAACTACCGAAAATGGGCGTCCGTATAGGCAAGGTAGAAATTTCGCCACCGCCCATACAAGAGCCAAGCACTCACGCTCTGTTATCGAATAGTTACGTTCAGGGGCGGATAGGAGGCGGCTGGCGTATGCAATAACGCAATCATGGCCATGATGTTTCTGAGCCAGCACGTCCGGGTCACCATGCTACGTGCCAGTGCATGGAGCTGAAGAAGACGAAGGAGACAGACTGGCGCGAGCTAATCTGTGTGGCTGGCGCTGCTCGCCTAACCGGCTGAAAATACATCGGTGACAACCCCTCTGAGTCAGTCTCCTTACCGTAACATATTTGGTGGAGTTGTGCGATCCCCGTCCTCGCCACGGAACTCCGAAGCGGACGCTCCCTCGCGGCTTACAACATGACCACCCAAGACTCGGCTACATTCTCTCCGGTCGCTCCCCCTTCTGCCCGACCTGTCAACCCAGCGCCCGCAACAACTTTCGTGACGCTTCCCGCGCTCAAAGACCCCGGCGTGTTCTCGGGCAGCGAGGGTTCCGACGTCGACCAGTGGCTACGCCTCTACGAACGCCCAAGCGCCACTTACAGGTGGGATCCCACTCTTATGCTCGCAAACGTCATCTTTTATCTCGACGGAACCCCTCGTGTTTGGTTTGATAACCACGAGCATGACATAACAAGCTGGGACAGCTTCAAGGCAAAGATCCGTGAGCTTTTTGGCAACATCTCTGGTCGTCGTGAAGCTGCGAAAATGAGTTGTCGACTCGCGCACAATCTTCCACGGAGCCCCTACATCGGTTATATTCAGGCTGTCCTTTCACTATGCCGCCAAGCTGACGAAAATATGTCTGAACCTGAAAAAGTTGCGCACATCCTAAAGGGTATCGCCGACGATGCGTTCAACTTGTTGGTATTCAACAATGTGTCATCTGTTGATGCGATCATTCAAGAATGCTGCCGGTTCCAACAAGCTAAAAGCAGACGCATCTCCCATCAGTTCCAGTGCCAGCCACACAGATTAGCTCGCGCCAGTCTGTCTCCTTCGTCTTCTTCAGCTCCATGCACTGGCACGTAGCAATATCAACATGCTTACAGTGCTCTGAAAGCGGAAGCTACACGAAGTCTCCTAGCCTAGAGACGTGCGCTTCGCACTTGAGCAAAGTGTCCATGAAAACTGCACCTTCACTTTCAGAGCTGCATGTGAAGCCTCTAAAGCAAGCTTGTCGTGATACAATGCTCGAGATGCAAGTTCTTCATGCTGCACATCACGGAAAACAATTCTAGTGCTACAGTTCGTCGAAATTGGTAATACAATATTATTTGGAGTTTTAGATATTCCAAACTATAATATGATTATGAGAGACGCCATAGCCGAGGGCTCTGAAAAATTTGACCATCTGGTGTTCTTTAAGGTGGCCTTACAACACTTTTTTCAAGTAATGATAGAATGGCTTTATCGTAAAGCTTACTGCCTCGCGAATAAAGTGCCTCAAATAATTTTAGAATCCATCATGTGCGAACAGAGTTATCTTTAGCACGCTTCAAGTGCTTCCTCGCACCTTTCGTATACCTGCGAGTGCGCTGAAAAGCTACGCAAGGAGGGCGATGAGAAAGGGACAAGAAGATGCGCCCCTTTATCAGCGTGTGTCATGACCTTGAGCACTTTCTTTTCATTTGTTCTTCGAACGCGCGGCGCTTATTTTTAGGGTGAACAAGAGCGGGAGCGCGGGCACGTGTCGCACTCACTGGAACTATGGACGTCACAATGCTAAAATCAGCCAATGGCCGAGTACGTGGGTATATGGCGTTGTGATTTGGGTATATGGCATCATTTGTAGAGACAAGAGGAAGCGATTTCTCTCTGAATGAGTATCATATTTCAATTCAAGACGCTATAATGTTTGGCTCGCGTGTTCTTGGGAGCTTCGACTACCGATTGGCAGTGCTTTTTGAGCATGCTGAAAAAGTGTTGCGGGGCCTCTTTAACGTGCACTGACATAGCCCAGTACATGGACCTCTAGAGTTTCGCCTCCATCAAAATGCGACAGCTGTAGCCGGAATCGAGCCCTCAGTTCGTCAAAACCAACGTGAAGCAACGTTTCACTGTGGCTTTCGCGATACATTTTCGCTTCGAGGGTGCGGAAGGAAATCGTTCAGGTCCAACTGTGCGCCCGTACGTGCGCTATGACGATAGTAGGTAAACGTGACTGACAAGTCGAATTCAAGGCTTACAAATGCACTTTTTTGTTTGTATCATCCTATGTAAAGTGTCTGGATGGTGTGGTGCGAAGTTTATGCATCTTCTCTTACAGCGAAGGCACTTGAAGCATTGGAACACTCTCGTTAAATTTACGTGCGAGACATTATGTTCATCCTGCCCGTACAGTTTATTTTTGCGCTGCTCATTCCTTTCCTGTGTGTAACATTTGTGTTGTTCCTTGACCGCTGACGTTATGACTATAGGAAAGAACATATGTGCAATGCAGCCACGTGGTTAGGCAAGCGTGACGTCTTAGTGCCAGAGCCAAAGGCAAACAAAAAGAGATTGCTTAAATGCCAGATAGGAGCATACAAAAAAACGCACATGCGATTTAATTTAGTTCTTGTGGCGGCGTAAAGAAAGCATTTAGACTATTTACTTGATGTATCGCTGTAAGCTTGTTCAAAACGCGCACAGAGCGCAAGCAGCAAGCACCGTTCTCGAGACAGATCACTTTAGAAATTACGCTTTTTAGCTGTTGAGAAAACGTGATATCTCGTAAAGATGTTCTAACTTTTTGTACACCCTAAATATGCGCATTAATATCTGGGGTTTGACGTCTCAATACCATGAAATGATTATGAGAGACGCCGTAGTGGGGAGCTCCGAAAATTTCAACGGTCGGGTGGTCTTTAAACGGGAACTGACACCGCAAAGTACACGGGCTTCTAGAATTTCACCTTCAGCGAAATGCAGACGCTGCGGCCGTGATCGAACTCGTGACCTTTGGGTCAGTAGCCGAGCATCTTATTCACTGATCTACCGTGGTGTACTAAAATGCAGATTCAGAACACAATTCATAGCATGGTGTTAAAGAGACATCTGCTTTTGAATCTGGCCTGAAAGATACGTTAGCGTAGTCTGAAAAAACAAATATTTTTTCATTTGAATAAATATTTGAGGCCCTCTGAAAATAAAATTTCTTACTTTATTAGCATAGAAGCAAGCACTTGCCCTTGGCACAACCATAGAGTGAAACCAAAGTGGCAAGAGTTATACATCAATAATAATATGGAGGAGTATATACACGTGAGACAAAGCATCCAGATAACCGAACCAAGAAATATATGGTAAACAGCAGCATCACCACCCAAAAATAACATTTTCAACCGTTTCGTGCATAAATATTATGCGTATTCAAATAATTTTCTCCGTGACTGAATAAACAACGACAAAAGTTTTGCGCAGCTTGCACTGAGTCAGTCAAGGCTATGGCACAGTAGAGCTGATCAGCACTCAGCTGGTACTGGCTTGATTAGGCACACGTGCATTCACACGCCAATGCACGAAGTGTTTACGTGATCATGTTACAAATCACGAGTATTGACTAGCCATCAATCAAGCTTGAATGGCAATCGTTAGCAGTAGCGTACTTTTCTTAATTAGCCTAATAAATATATTAAGCTTAACTGGCCCCATTTGCACATTCGAGGATTGGTCTCGATTAGCGTGCATCCCTTGTCATCTTAAGATTAATTAGCTAAATAACATAATTTCCACGAACTCAGCTATTTCAATTAGCTTTTATGTGGACTAGCTCACTTCGTCTTGCCAAGCTTAACATGGCTAGGTGCTACAAAATTTCAACTAGGCTTTATTAGAAAATAGAAATAAACTTAATTAGTTTAACTATACGTAGCTAATTAAATATTACTATGCTCAACTAGTTGACTGGTGGAACATGGAGGAGGCTTTTGTCCTGCAGTGGACGCAGTCAGGCTGATGATGATGATGCTCAACTAGGCTTAACAAGGCTTGTCTCTCATTAACTTGGCTTAATTAGAAACAGCTATCCTTAACTTGGCTTGAGTAGCTGTGCTGGCATGACGATGATAATTCGTTTACATCGCGAACCGTGGAAACGCCAAGCACAATAGCTATGATGTAAAAACCGCCTCAGCTGCATCTTTTCGCGGATCCTCCAACTCCCAAACAGACATCGCGGGAACGGGAATACACTGTTGAACAAGAGCAAAAGCTACAACCAGGCATGCAGCTATGTTGTTCAGCGAGCCGCTTCACTTTGCCACTTCGTAGGTTTGATGCTGCGTGGCAGATTGCAATAACTTTGAGAGATGACACTCACACTTTGAGTATCGCCCACTGAAAGCACTGATACAGGTTTCCGATTTTTCAAAGGACATATTTTTGTTGACATTTCAAAGCGAAATTTCATGGTGGGCCCATGCAAATTTTACAACTTTCACTTGCTTCATACTTATTGATATCCATGCACTGACACAAATATATTTTAGTGCAACCTTTACTTTGCCATGTATGACTATCCATGCATACTCGAAGTGAGCCGACATGGTCGCATGCCCAGTCCTAATGTCCCTCATCATGCTATTGGCAAGCTCTAAACGTGAGAAATTTGTGAAAACAAAAGTAGTTATCGCAACCACCTGCGCCAACACCAAACAAGACTGCTACTTGGAACTGCGAACAGTAAGAAGCACGATACATTAACGATGACTACAGCGGTTCGCATGGCCACTGCTTTCATGAGATGACAAGCAGATCGTTCTCTAAGCACTGCCGCGTAAACGAAGTCTACCTGTTCTGTTTCTCGGATTGGCTGCTTTAATTGCTGCACATTTTTGGTTGAAGAGAGCCGGTGATTTTACAGTGTGGCAGTGATTAAGGACGACTTCAGGCCCATTTGGCTTAACGTGCCAGAATTTTTTAACCTTCTCTTCACCTGTAGAACGAAGCAAGAACCCATCGAAAATCATCATAGCTAAACATATTTCAGCCACCACTGAAACTAAGATTGGCACTATGTCTGGAGCTTGCAGCGAGTGACACAGAGTAACATGGATTGCGAGCATGTTGGAAACGTCCTCATGGCTTCCTTCTAAGGGGCCAGTGGAGGTCTTGTTAACATTTTTCACGACATGTGAGCCGTCTACCACTTGAAAAAGACAATGCGGATGGCTAGCAAGCTTGTCTTTTATTCGGTGTCTCAGGCATATCAGCGACGGTGCAATTAAAGCCCATGCGCAACATTTTCGCAAGTGTGTGACTGTGTGCGCGAAGTCTGCAACACGTAACATCAATATGAAAAAATTAACAGAAGAAATAATGTCCTTCAGTTGTTGTTGTTTTTTCGCAAAGACGTTCTGCAGTTTGGCATGTTGAATTCGACGCCCATCTGCTTCATTCCGATAAAAGCAGTACATACAAAGCACTCTTATTGGGGTGCGCGTCCATAAATACCAAGTGGCCGGAAATATAAGCGAAGCCGCAGTGAAACATTGCCGTCTGCGCAGTTCCCAAGCTGTGTGCAGTCTTTAGTTAGGCACGTCAATATAATCAGGTTTGGGTATCTCATGAGAACAACCTTATAGCGCCAATTAAAGCATCCTACAGTCAACGTTAATAACGACAGAAAGCTAGAGCCGCGGCCTTCCCGGTCAGTCGTCTTACGTCATCCTTGACCACTCGCTCGCCCCATTAGGTCACGAAACTCAAAAAGGAAATAGAAGCATAAATAAGTAGGCATAATACAGAGCTAACAATTACACAGCGCGTGCTGCTGACATTGGAGCAATCTGAGAACAACTCGCACTTGCAGCGATGAGAAACAGGGCGAAATTCTTTTGCGCAAGATGGTTTTCTCAATGGCACCCACTCAGGCACATTTCATCCATGAAACCAACGGTGTGACCATGTGACCATCGAGTATATGTCTACACCTAAAGAATTGCGAAGCTTGCGCTGACTTACTAAAGGCTTTAAGCGGCGAAGCTGGACGATTCTGATCTCTAATGTGGTTGCTTGTAGGCTGTTGCTAGGCTTTAGCTACGGGATGCTAAGTTGTTTCTATAGTTTGCTTTTATAGGTTATAGTGTGCTTTTATAGTGTGCTTTTATAGTGTGCTTTTATAGTGTGCTTTTATAGGCTATAGTTTGCTTTTATAGGTTCTATAGTGTGCTTTTATGGTAAGTTGTTCCTGTAAGTTAATTCTAAGTTGTTACCAGGCTTTAGGTAGGTGATTCTAAGCTGTTTCTAAGATGCTTCTAGGTTGTTGCTATAGGCTATAGCCAGGTTATGCTAAGTTGTTTCTAAGTTGCTCCTATGTTTTTGCTAGGCTTTAGCTAGGTGGTGGTAGGTTTATTCTAGGTCGCTTTTAAGTTGTCGCTAGGCTTTAACTAAGTGATTCTGGGTTGTTTTTAGGCTATTTCAAGGTTGTTTTTATGATTTAGATTGGAGATGCTAGGTTATTTCTAGGTAGTTGTTTGGCTTTTAACTAGGTGATGCTAAGTAGCTTCTAGGTAGCAGCTAGGTTTTTAGATATGTTTATGTCGTTTTATAGGTTCCTTCTATGCCGTTGCTGGGTATAGAAGGAGTTGTTTTTAGGTTGCCTCTAGGTTATTGGCTCCTTTGTTACACTTCAGAATCGCCTTGCTTCAGCTTTACTGTCTCAAGCCTTGCGCGACTTAGCGCATGCTTAGCCATTTTCTTTCT
The DNA here is from genome assembly GCF_013339725.1 of Rhipicephalus microplus. Lineage (NCBI taxonomy): Eukaryota > Metazoa > Arthropoda > Arachnida > Ixodida > Ixodidae > Rhipicephalus > Rhipicephalus microplus. Next base: position 7,628 of record NW_023613889.1, read on the forward strand.
CTTTCTTACTATTATTTCTTTCCTCTGTTTCTCTCTTTGAATTTATCTCTCTATTTTCTCTGTCTCTTACTTTCTATGACTTCCTCTGTTTTTCCTCTCTTTTACGCGCTTAACGTGTTCCACTTTGCCAAGCGGAGTCGTCGTTTAACGCTCACGCCTGAAGCTGAACACGGTAGTGGGGTTTGCCCAATCCCAGTGGCAGATACCCCCTTGAGGAGTTTTGGATGACGGAGTCCTGCTTACCGATAACTTAAACAGCTTCACTGTAGACAGAATGAACAGAGTGCATGCCGGTTACCAATAATGATTGTTTTTTGTACACATTGTACACACCAAAGGTTTTAGTGCCGACTTAAACTGCTCCGCTTCTAAAAAAAGCCTCATGAAAACGAGCACACAGCACAGTAATTGGGTGTTATGACATCCATACTACCATTTCAAAAGTATTATTAGGATGGACTGAATACAGAGCAAAAAAAAAAACAGTTCTGCAGCTCTGCCACGCACATTCCCTAGAACTTTTCATCGAAGAATATGGCTGTAATCTGAATGCATAAATTGGAACGATCTGAAGTCACTTCAACTTCAAAAACAATAAAATTCTTCTGCCTTCTGTGACTTCACGAGTAATTCACGAACAGCTTTGCTTGCAGAGTCGAAATGACAGCCAGTGCTACCTGTTAGTGTTTCAGCGACGAAACCATTGTACACTTCCTTTGTCATTGTCCTCCCTAAAGCTCTGAGAGAGCGGCTCTGAACAATGTTAGCACGCCATGATGGCTGCCGCTTTTCAAGCAATCAATTTCGCAGGGTTCAAGCTTCCAACCAGAAAGCAGGGAAGGCGCTGCTGAAGTTTCTGCGGTCAACCGGCCTCGCTGAAAGACATTGACGATTCTTTGTTTGAGTGAGCGTGCATTTTTTTGTACTTTGTGTTTTTTATTCTCTTTTTTTCTCTTCCTTAACTTTGTGCTTACTTCTTCCCCAGTGCAATGTAGCGAACATGATGATTTTCTTCTCTGTTTTTTTTTCACTCAATCTTTGTCTTTCTCTCTCTATGTGAAACAAGCTGAGAGAAATCAATGGAAGACAATTACAAACAGTGGTCAGCATAGTTGCAAATTCAACGAGACTGCCAGAGCCAGTCTTTCAAATCACTAGAGAGTGACTGCAAGTTGTGCATCGATAAATACATGATACTGATATAAAAATACTGGACAGCACAAAGACAGCACATTTTAGAAACAGCCATCTTACGCATTCTCGATGTCGACCTATAATAGCCGGAGAGGCTGACATAAACATGAACGTGTCTTCGAAATGTCCAGCGAGCTAAGAACAGAAGGATATGTAGAGGACATGCGCTAACTTCAAGCCACATTTACTTAAGAAGATACACGAGTATATACTAATGCAGCTGCTCTAATCTCACGCTGTCAAGGTAAAAGGGAAGTTTTATACACTTTCCAGGCGACTCAAACTCCAGCCAGGTGAGTCGTAGCAGGTGCTGCTGACTGCTTGCAGCGTTTTTACCTGTCACAACCGGGGTGCACGTCTGGCCTTTGACGAAAAATACCACGCTGTGCATCGCATTTTTTCCGCTTGTTTGCCCCACGATTGAGAAGCGGGGGCCCTCAAAATGCCATACTGGCATCAGTTGTTGAAACCTTTATTACATTAAGAACATAATTAATGGTGAGGTGAACTATAAGACGTATTTGAGTTCTAACAATTGCATCACCACCAGCACCCGCTGTGTTGTATGCGCGCTTTCTTGCGAGAGTTACCACTCAACAAGGGGAAAGAAAAGAAAGAACTACCGTTCAAGGGACATTGTTATATAAATTGAAAAAATGGATGCCTGCCTATGAGAGAAAGAGAAAACGCAAAGAGGCTAACCAGATACGGCAGACAAACAGACAAGTATCTCTATTAGGATGCCGAAGAGCCAGTCTATGGAGCCCAATAGAGAGGACTTTGGGCTATCTGTTAGCTAACTTCATGTTGGAGTCGAGAGGCTCTTCTTCTATACGAGTTTTTGATTTCTAATTGACCAAAAAGAACAGCAGTGACACCCAGATGAGTGACAGTATATACATTCACTTTCATGAAACCTGCGAACATTTTCAATTTCGGCTCAGTGGTGTTGCCTTACTTCGTAATTAGCACAAAGGGTAATTCTACAATGCCTATAGTTAAATGGAGCAAGCTTTATAGTTTATCAGAAGCCATGATATACGTTTATAGCTGCCTCTTAGTTCCAGTAGTACTATTAGTAGTACTACAGCGGAACCACCTTTTTTGAATTATGCAGCGTATATTGGCCTGGTAGCTAGGCGTTAGGCGGCTGAATACGAAATAGCGAGTTCCATTCTAGGATAGGTTTGCAAGTTTTGGTATAGGGGCAGAACGTGAAAATGCTCCCAGAACCTTTTTGGAATGATGCAAGGAACAAACGGGAAAGGAAAGATGGGGATGTTGTTCAGTCAGGACCGGTAAGCTACCCTCACACTATATAGAAAAAGGGATGAAAGAGTTGTTAGAGAAATGGATGGAAGAGTGATGGAAAAAGAGAGGGAAAGTGGGCTGTGCACGCACTCACAAAGTAACACACCTCACTCAATGTTGGACTGCGCATTGCGTAAATTGACCTGGAGCTACCCTTTTGATTACATTTCTCATAGACACTGAAGTGTGTGTTGCTTTTTGGAATTAAATCCAGCAGACAGCAACATTTCCCTCGAGCCCTTTTTATTAGAAATTCGGGAAAAGAAAGTTTTCACGCAAAGACAACAAGAAAAACGGCGAAAGCTGTTGAACCAGCCTCGTAGTGCGCAAGTACATGCATGTACATGCAGCAACGAACACATGCAAGTTATATGTGTTTAGGTGTGATGACATGAGATGAAACGAGAATGCTGTGCGATTCCAATTGCTTATGCAAAGTTATCGGTGCGAAAAAAAAGGTGATCATTACATTCTGCATTCTTGGTGCACGCGGTGCTGCTGACTCAAATCTCGAAATAATCCGAAACCTTTTCATTAAGCGACTATTCTTTATTTTCTATATGACATAAATGTAGTACAGTGTAAATTACGGCACATGACGGTCATGGAGAGCGAAGGGTTAATGATGAAGCCATTCACAAGCGTTACGAGGCAATGTTTAGGTGAAAACTTTGTCAAAATCACCCAGAGCGAATGACACCCCGCAGTTTGTGCACGAGACCTAGGCTGTGCAAAGTGCAGTTAATGTCCGGCCGTGCATTGGTGCGCCGTCGCTGTTATCAAAGCATGCATTGCCTTTTGACGTACTGGAGTAGTGTTCTGGAAAGAGACAAACTTGTCGTATGTTCACCTTTGATTTTTGAGTAACGCTGTAAGCATCCATAACCATGCCGTCATGATATATCATAACAAATACGTGTAATACCTGCAACTAGCATCCTGCAGCATAGATGCAGCGTGCCATACTGATCTGTTAGTTCACACGCGTAATTGAATATGGCAATCTAAAAAAAAGAGCAAGGGGAAGTAGTGCATGAAATTAGACACTTTGAGTTGGGCGTGCGTAACGAGCCTACGGACGCGGCACGAAAAGTTGCGTACACTACATGCGAAGCGCTCAACGACACTTTTAGTTCACCGTATTGACCGTACCAAGATACGTTTGGTTCAACTAGACGTGTGTTATTAGAAATAAAACAGCAACAGGTCCAGGCGCTCTCGCACACAGCGCGCTGTAAATAGTTTTCTCAGGACTTCCCTGGGGCGCCAAGCAATCACTTCCCACTGCTCGAGATGCCTAAACAGATCGCTGGTTTGTACATCTGCTAGAAGCGCCACATCGTCCCTCAAAGTAAAATATACTCAATTTGGGCCGGCTTTGTTGCTCTCTGCATTCGACGCCACCGTTGCCGTTTCACTATCTGGTTCTCATTTCAATCGAGATATCGCGAGAGTGTCACGCCGCGTTCGCTCCGCCTCGTCACGTTTACGCATGACGCGTTCTTTTTTCGGGCGTACACACGCATCTCTGGAATCGATGCGTTACGTACTGCGCAGTTCTCTCCCGTGGCAGTGCTGCGTACATGAGCTCGTTATGTATGCCAAACTAAATGTGTCCATTGTTTGTAGTGCGCGACGTGGCTAGAGAATTGAGCGGTGTGCACGCATACCCACCGCAGGCACTGCTTTTGCGCTTCGCCGAGTTTGTCCAAGCCGGGTGCACAGATATGCATGAAAAGGCGGCCGCGGGAGCGGCAAAAGCTGTGTTGAACCCAAAACTGATAGGAGCGTGTTTGGTCAGGACTGTGCAAATAGAGAAAAGAGCAAAATAACACGGACAAGTTAGAGGTTTTCAGGACTCATTCAGATAAGCAAACGAGAGAGGGTAGAAAAGCACAGGATGTACAAGCACTGCCGTGCGTTTACCATTCGTCAAGAAAGCTTAGGCTGAAACATCCAGCATAAAAGAATGAGGCCCTTGCTCCCATAGAGTGCCAGAGATCACCAAAAATTTAAAATGTTTGGTTTCACAAACAAGATATTTCACGTATGGTGGGTTATAACTTTTTGTAAATTCACGTACGTTGTATTGGTGGTACAGTCGGTGACCTAGAAAAAAACATTGCCCCTGCTACATGCCATGCTCAATAAGGCTGAAAAAATAGAAAAGTCTCAAAAGGTGCATGTGCATTTTTGCTTACGTTTGACCTGATGAACTCAAAGCGTATAATTTCTGGTTGTCGTGGTATTTTTGATGCCCATCTTATTTTGGATGCTGAAATGTATGCACAAAGCGCGATTTTGAAAAAGAAATAGACTAAAATGAAGAGCACTTGATTTTCTCGTGATGAGAAATATAACGATTTCATAAGCAGCCTACAGCGGGCCAAGTTAACCATTCTGAATACAAACTCTATTTTCGATGCACATCCCTCTCTTGTGGAGATTCCGTGCGCAGTACGACGTTGACTGGTTGGCGTGGAACGTAACATAATTGTTTAGTGTGCTTCTCTGGTCGGAGCTTAGGAGATATAGATATAAATGTTTACCTCCTAGAAAAAAAATCTCCAAAAGAAGCCAAAGACAGTACTTGACCGATGCTCAGTTTTCCTGCGCAAAAGTTTCAAGAAAGCCCCACCATGAAGCTGCTCCGCACAACGAACTATAACTTCTCTGCCGAGACGCTGGAAAGCTGCAGGTATCAAATTAATACCAAATACACTTAAGACTAAATGGTGACAAACACTGTTCGCCACATCCAGATTGTTAAGATTGTCTGATTCCCCACACCTGTAATAAATTCTAAAAAACATCACGTACCACTTGCACGTACCACTTCCCTTGAATTTCCCGGTTTATCTCAGTGGCTCCGCAGTCGTGCAGCACCAAGAAAGCACGCGGGCGCCCAACCAATCAGAGCGAGAGGGGTAAAAATTAACCAAATTGGTACACAGAATAAACGATTTCGTTTAGAGAAAGCATGTTTTTTTTTGTTGCTAGCGTTTTTAGGGAGTTTCGCAAACAAAAATTGATACAAAAGGGTACTTCCGATAATTAGTTGGTAAGAACTTCTAGTTACCGAACTGTGGCAGAAGAACACACACACGCGAGAGCAAAAGGACAATCGTTGAGTGCGAAATAAATTCAACCATGGTGTTAACAGCTCCATAAATCGTCAATTAAAAGTCAGCGATCGTCCCAGTGTCCTTTCTTGTGTGTGTTCCTGTAGTTCCATACAGTAACGACAAACTAGTGACATGCGCAAGGTACGCTATTCAATTTAAATTTCAGTGGTATGTGGTGCCATTCATACTGTTCTAAATCAATCAATGTTTTTTTTTTAAAGACGATAGTCTTTCTTGAGGACCTTCGACGCGAGAAATTTGGTCTGTCTGTCTTTTTGTCGGTCTGTAAATTTGTCTGTTTGTCCGTGGTAACAATTCCTTTTATGACACCAAAGTGACCAAACGGTACCTCAAACGGCCAACCCCATCCGCAGCGCCCACCAATATTGCTAATATTTCAGCGTTCGCACTTGTGCGATTGTATATTAAAAAGCAATTATTGCGCATATCTGAGGCACCATAAGAACACGTAGATGTGTGCCTTTATACTAGAGAAGGCACACGCAAGTAATTCTAAGGACCGTAGCGTTTATCACGCTGCGCTGACAGTGCAACGCGATGCTCAAGAAGGCAAGTGTTTCCAACGCTTTGCCAAGACGCCACGGTGGTGGAACCTGCCCGTCGCTTTGCGTTCTACACCATATCGCCCCCGAGACAGGCACGCATCTTTTTCCACGGGCGCGCATGCCTTCCTTCGTTGTCGAAGACAGCCAGATGGCGCTCGTGTCTAACGTGCCTTGATGCGCTCGTTAGCCTTCGCTGCACGGATCAAGACTCTCTAACGCAGCGCTTCCAGAACACAAATCACCAATTTTCTCGCGCAGAACATCAAATAAACGTTTTGTTCACTATCTCTACGCGCAAGACTATGGTCTTTCGACGACATTGTTAACTTGCAGATACGGGGCCATTTTTTCGTTCTAGGAGTAAAGAAAATAGACCAATCACGTTCGTTCGATCGTTCATCCTACTTTTTCTGTCGAGGCCCGAAATATATAATGCAATATAAAGAGTATCCCACCTGGAACCCATTCCACCAACATGCCCTTCTAAACTGAGCATTGTAACCATGACCGCTGTTGGCTATATAGATACCTCTTTTAGTCGCGTATAATGCCTTAGCATTGCACGTCGTCATGTCTACGAGATTATTGCGTTTGCGAAGCTCAATATTTATAGACTAAAACGAGGTGGCAGAAGTAAAAGCACGTTTACGAAAACCTACATCATAGAAAATATACTCGCTAACTTTCATATTTATCGCATCTTATTCATGTACCACTTTCTATTCTGTTTACCCTTCCGCGCAGTTCAGCGGGGCCAGCTGGTTCTTACACAGGTCAACATTCACACTTAGAATGGATGGTGGTTCGACCCGCGTGCATGTGTACTGCAACTTTTGCTTAACGCAAGGTGCATGTTTGGTCAAGCGTGTTGCAGATTAACGCTTTTTATGAGATTACACGAGTTTTCAGCTGGCACTAACGTCACCTCAATACTTTACAAGAATACTGGAGACGGTTGTGTGTGCGTGCGTGCGAGTGTCTGTGTGTGTGCGAGAAATGGAGAGAGAGAAAGAGAGAGCGAGAGAGAAAGAGTGCATGAGTGGGTGGGTACGAAGAGTTTGGAGGGTGAACCTCCATCTGCTCCCCTTATAGCTACGGCAATGACTCAAACGAAAACGTGGTGGGCGCTTTTTAAACTTCGTTGGTTGCCGTTTCTAGCTAGATCAGGCATATGTTCTCCTGCTTTCTGCTAGACCCATGTTGGACAAGTTGGGACGCACTGGACATATTCTTGGCTGAAAAATATATGAAATAACGTGATTGTTCAGAGGTAATTCCTAGAAGTCGAAATTTTCCTAGCGTCTAACGATCTGTCTCAAGCCTCCATCCTGGTCACAGAAGCATCGTGTGGATAACTTCCGTTTTTTTTTTATAGGTGGACCATTTGGAAGTATACTTTTCGTCAGAAACAAGGGCCCTTGGAGAGCAGGTGGGGCTCACCCGACGTTGCAACCCTTAGGCATTAGGTTTCCGACGAGCCCCTCTGCCGAAGGGGAGCAGAAGGAGTTCCAGCGGACAAATCCCGGCCGAGCCACAGGCTGCACCGGCTCGGTAATGGTCAGCTGGGACGGCTGCACGTCGAACGACTCGGGAGTCAGCAGCGATGGCGCCGGGCCCAGATCGAGCCCGCCGGACTTGGTGGGCAGCCCACCGGCCAGAGGCTGTGACAGCCTGCATGAACGACGCTACGATTAGGCCTTGAGATGCCCTGTAATATCAGCGCCACGAAAGTACCTTATTAAGTTCGATTCTTGCAAATTTTGTTTCTGCCTAGAATTTCGTAGGAGTGTACAAAAAGCAAGGAAGAGCATCTACTTATTATTCCAGGAATAGTGCGCGTGCAGCACATGGCCACACACCCGCAACAGAGAAACGATATATCAACCTGACATTCGATTGAATATACGAACCAAAACTTTGGTTAATCATGTAGCATTCGAAGAGCTGTCAAGGAAGTGCGTTCGGCTCTTACTAGGCAGTACCAAGTGAAGTCACTAACAGCTAACACGTCCCACCTTAGAGAGCCCACATCTATCTCCGCTGGGCATTGCTGTGTGGCTAACTGATTGTATACACGTGACCTAAAACAGCCTGCGCAGTGAAATTGAGGAGTTTTGTTACCGACAACTTTGTTATCACTGAAGAAGGCGCTGAAAATAGTAACAACGGGCCTGAATACTTGCCCACACACGAATCTATTTTTAACCATTCTGTGGGCGGCTTACCCCGCAGTGGTGGTCTGGCGGCTAAGGTACTCGGCTGCTGACCCGCAGGTCGCGGGATCTAATTCCGGCGCCGGCGGCGGCGGCTGTATTTTCGATGTAGGTGGAAATGCTGTAGGCCCGTGTGCTCAGGTTTGGGTGCACGTTAGAGAACCCCATGTGGTCGGAATTTCCGGAGCCTTCTACTACGGTGTCTCTCATAATCATACACTGTAAACAAAAATATACTCAGCCGGAAGGAATCGAGAAAAGATGCGCCCGCACTGCTCCGGTGGCCCCACTTAAACCGGATTGTACCAGACGATATACATTCGATTCCCACAGTTTTCCCCCGGTGAGCGCCGAACGAAGGAAACCAGAGGAAAACGGGGCCAATCCCTTGACTATTCTCCCGTGGTTGGTCCGGAAATCACCGGCGCATTGCATTTGACCCGGTGGATGCTCCACAAACTCTAACATAACTTTGGTAATATTGTCACGGAGTCGTGACGTAGACCAATGAAGCAGACTGTGGGTGAAATAACCAACTGTTTATTTGGGCGAATCTGTGCCCGGTAAACGTAATGTATTGCACAGTGGCGAACGGGGCGTCGGCTGTCAATCAACTGACAAGCGGCGAAGCGCGTCGGCATTTATACACTTGCGATCGAATGTTCTAGCATTATCGCTAGCGGTGACGTAGGTTCCAGAATAATCTGAAATGTTCACGAAGTGAGCGTAATCTTAAGAAAACGATCTGCTAAAGCCTCGCAGCTTTCCGAACATCGTAGGTGCGGTTTGCGCTGAACGTAGTGTAACGGGGTGATAACAAAACTTGAGGAAAGGAACGTGACAATATTATTCCCAGCACTATAATATTTGGAGAGCTACTTTGATATGCAATAATGAAAAATATCATAAGTTGTGGTTCGATTCAATAAGAAGTTATTAACTCTTATAAAAAAACTTGTTAAAAAATCTTTTTCCTCTTGTCAGTATGTCAGTATACATAAATAGTAATATTTGCCCACTTTTCATATTATTAAAAGCCAGGTCAAGGTATCACACTGCATATAAATTATGTTGATCTATCGTTAAGTTGAACTAATGAAACATGAATAACTGAAATCAACGTTAATTATTTATAAATGCAATGAATTGAGCAAGGGCGATGTGTTTGGTACAGACTTTTAGAGCGCATACATGGACTCATTTTGGTGGAAAAATTTTTTGATTGTGTAAGTGGTATTGAGATATTTTTGGAGATCGTCCTGCTTTGGGGACAAGAAATAGGGGGGGGGGGAAAGGAATGGACTAGACCAGTAACAAGAAATGCGAAAAAAAATGCAATCAGATAAAACCGTCGCTTGGCAGGACGGGCTGCGAAGCACTCGACGACGTTTTTATGGAAAACGTCGCCCTATAAAAAATAACAGTTGACAGCTTTAAAAGTGGCTAGAAAGGTCGAGCGTTGTA